>JAQQAE010021976.1:0-10344 GCA_029823295.1 Pseudamia nigra | reverse complement strand
TGTGTGGTGAGGGGTTTTACAGCCTTAAAACAAATACGGTGGTGCCCCGGTTAACGAATTCAATCCGTTCTGGCGTCACGTTCGTTGAGCGAATCATGCATTAGCCGGAGCGAGTTTTTCCATAGGAATCAACTTCACGGATTTCGCCTATCGCGGATTATTTTTCGAACATAACCCCTGTGATAAACAAAGGACCACTGTACTTTAAAAAAATGTAGATAATTTTCAGAATACTTTTAATCCTACATGTGTAATGAAAATCACACAGTTACACTTGGTTAAACACAGGCTTAGTTTGCGTCCAAGACATAAGAGTCAGATTATCCACTGCCTACTTTGTCAAGCCAAAATAACAGAAAGCAATAAAGCGACCAAATAAGTCATAATGAAGATAATCAAGGAAATCAACTAAATGAACAAAATACGGAAATAAATGAGCAAAGATGAATAAAACACAAGTTAAATAAACAACAAAATGAGGCAAAAATTAGCAAAATAATCAAGCAACTCAACAAAGCTGATCCAAAATAATCAAATAAACTAACAAAAATGAACAGAATAAGAAGAAATGAACAAATCATGAACCAAATGAGCCACAAATTTACACATTGTGTAAATAAAGAAAAATGAATAAAACACAAACTAAATAAGAAACAAAATGCAGCAAAAAATTTAACAAAATAATCAAGTAAATAATCAAAAATGACACATGATAATCAAGTAAATCAAATGAAATGAGCCAAACTAATCAACTAAATTAACAAAAATGAACAAAACTTGACAAAAATAAAGAAGAAAATGAACCAAAAATTAACAGATTAATTGGGCAAATCAACAAAAATGACTAAAAAAATCAACAAAAGCATTAAAGAAGCAAAAATTTGCAAAATAAACAAAGCAAATTTGCAAAAAGCAAATCTTTAGCTCATCATCCAGTGTCTTTTCTTGCAGTTTGATAGTAAACAGTGCATTACATCCTGCATTTTATATTTGCCTGGTTCTGGATCTGGGACTTTATTGATGATAGTGTGCACTTCACCGTGTTATAACCCGTAATATCTTATTCCGCAATAAATTCTGCTTTATGAAGTTACTCACTATTTGATAAAGTGTTTATGGGATATTTTTGATTCTTCCTTGTGCTCATTTGATGTCATTATAAAGTTACTTGAGTTCTATTTCTGTTCACCACCCACCAGTGACAGAATGAAAACATAATTATGATGCATACAGTATATGACATGCCATTTCTCCTCCCCTTAAACCCCTTGTCATTTTAAGCACTGAACCTTTAAATCACCATATTGGTGATCCAGCGAAAAAAGTCAATATAACTACACATTTTTTCACTTGCAATGATTTATTGTCCATTTTATTGTTTTTCAGCTTGTGTTTAAAGCCCCAATGCAAGATTCCATTGTTGTATTCTATCATAATCTATTAGACTATATTTATTAATCAGATTCAGTGCATATACTGTAGTTGTGATTTATTTACACTACCAGTTTCCTTGAAATTAAATTTAAAAATGTAAATGATCCCTTTGGCGTGTTTATTTTGTGTTAATTTGTACTGCTTTCGAAATTAAATTTAAACTGTCATGGATGAGAAGTTGATAATTCATGTATAGGTTGCCTTACACAAAGTTATTAAATTATTGTTATTTCTGCATTTTTAACAGCATAACAAGTGATCTGTAATGTATTACAGTATATTTCAAAAGCAATCTTTCCAAGCCATGCTGAAGAGGAAACATAAAGTGTCTCATAGATTAACGGAAGGAAATGAGGCAAGTGTAGGCAGTGTAATCAATAAAGATGCACCGTGTCAGCTGATAGAAAGACAGATAAAGACAAAGAAAACCTGCAGATCTGAATTCATAATGCTGTTGCTGCTGGGAGTCATTTCCATTCTGCCTGATAAGTACCAAGCATGCGCAGATCAACTCACACAAAACCTCAGAGATCATGCAGCAAAAAGTGTTTAGACAGACTTTGGAAGCAGGTACATGTTAAAGCAATTGATTAATGAAAATATTTAATCAACCAATCACGTGGCATTTTGGCATGTACGTAGGCGCAGTCAAGACAACTTGTTGAAGTTTAAAGCTAGAATTAGAATGGGGACGTGAGGTGATTTACATGACTATGAACACGGCATTTGATGGAAACTGTTGATCTACTGGGATTCTCACACACAGCTGTCTCTAGGCTTCACAAAGAATAAGATAAAATATCCATTGAGCAACAGTTCTCTGGATGAAAACACCTTGTTGATGCTGGAGGTCAGAGGAGAATGTTCAGACTGGTCTGAGCTGATGGAAAGGCAACAGCCACTCAAATAGCCTCTCGTTACAGGTGAGAAATGCAGAAAAGTATCTATGGCTATACAATATGTTAAACCTCGATGCAGATGGGCTATAGAAGCACAACTAAGCTAAGATGGAAGCTAAGATGGAAACTATTGCTACAGTTCTTATGCATTCAGCAAAAGTGGTGAATAGGCTGGAACAATATTGCCTTGTCTAGTGAGTCTCGATTGGTAGTGTGACATATGAATGTGATAGTAATGATTGGCATAAGCAACATGAAAGAAGGGATCCCTCCTACCTGATATCAACCCTTCAGGCTGCTAGTGGTGGCACATTTTGTCCTAACAATGCATCGTTTAAATGCCTCACCCTACATGAGTATTGCTGCTGACCATGTCCATCCTTTTATGACCACATCTCATGACCCCAAGATGGTCCGACCCAGTACTAGCAATACCTAATTATGTGGCCAGTGACTGTATATATGAAAATTTTCTGTACACTTGCATATTTGAATCACTGACCGGGGCACTTCTTCTCATTACAGGACCGGACCTCCTCTCCAGATCCATCACATGGGTAGCCCTGTGCTCCACTGCCCTCACACATCCTGAATCGTCGCTGCCAACCTGAGTCACATGTCTTGCTACACAGACTCCAGTGGTTCCAGCTGCCCCAGTTACCTCCACCTAGATCAGATGCAAAACAATGAAAATTGGGCAGTGCATAGGAAATGTGGGAGGAAAGGAGCAGAAAAAAAAAGTTGAAAAGAATAATAAACTTAGTTTGGAACTCTAACCTGGCAATTTCTAAAGCATTTCTGTTTTTTTCTGAACAAAAATAAAGTTAATTTGGGACCACTATTCCCCAAAGGCTCTGTTTGGAATCAAACTGTAAGCCAAATTAAGTCCCAGCCCACAGATTGCTATTATGTGGAACACAGAGATGCCTTTAGTGCATATTCCATGTTTACATAATGGCATTTGAGAGCATACTGAGCATTAATATGTATGCCTTACCACTGCATGAGGGGTTGTTGCATTCTTGGCTCTCTTGATGGGGGCCCTTGCATTCCGCCCAGCCATGAACTGACGGGCTGCAGCGTCTCTGCCTCTGTTGGGTCCCGGTGTTACATGTCACACTGCATTTCGACCATGGACCCCACTCCGACCACTGGCCTTCCACTGGATACCATGAGAGGAGATAAACAAAAACAGAGGGCTATATCACAAAAATTAGAAGAGACATGTGGAAATCAGGGTGAAGTGAGAAAAACACAGCAGCAGACGAGTAAGTAAACAGAATACCCAATGAGTAAAAAGGCAAACAAATAATTTGTCTTTGAAAAATTGCAAGAAACAAACATGATTTATTTTATATGTGGACTTTTTAAATATTTCAGCATGTTCTGAAGTGGCTGATAAGAATCCCTTCCATGCTTTGTCTTGAAGAGTTCATGTGAAGTGCAACCAGTTAGATTTTTATTCAAAGTGTTGTTACATCAACACCACATTTAAACTCAGGTCTGGTGTTTGTGCACAAATACAGGGATACAAAGACAAAAGAAATGATTTTAGTACAGTCAGTCCAGTGGAGCTCGTCAGCTGTGTGTGGATACTACAAAGCGGAACTAAAGCTCGAAATCAAAGCCATGACTGTGCCCTCTAAAGACAGTTTTGCTGGAATAACTGAGTTGTTAAATAAAATACCTGAATTTCAATAAAAAGGCATGTATCATTCCCAGTGTGTAGTCGATATGATGATTGTTAAAACTAAATAAAGTAAATGAAACATGTCTGAGGTGCACTTTTTGAAAACATCTTTGGGGAAAAAAGTGATGAAAAAATGGGTTGATGTCTTGATACTTTAGATTAATGGCAAATAATTAGGAAACATATAGAAATGTTGTGTACTGGATATGAATGTCTATCTGTATAACTGCTGTCATCAAGTATAATATTATGACTCTACACCAGGGATCTGCAAGCTAAGGGTTCAGGGCCACATGTGACTCTTCGGCCCTTCCTCAGTGGCTCCTGTGGCTTTGTCCAGTGATGGAAACAATGCATTATAAATCAAAATGAACAAAAGAAGTACTAAATCATCAACAACAACAAAAAATAACAAAATCAACAATCTAATCATGTATGGCCAAAAGAATGTATGTAAGAGAGTTAACATGATTAGGTCAAAATTAAACAAAATAATAATTAAAATATTATATTGGTTTGATAAAAATTGATTAAAAATGTATTTAAAAATGGATAAAATAGTCAAGTAAATGAATAAACAAAAATAAACAAAATAATGAACAGATATTGCACAAAATTAACAATAACTAACTCAAATATCCAGAAAGAACCCAACATTTTCACAAATATAAATGCATCCATTTTCTACCCCTTGATCCTTTTGGGGGTTGGGGGTGTGTTGGAGCCTATCCCAGCTGACATAGGGTGAAGGCAGGGTACACCCTAGGTGAGTTGCTAGTTCATTGCAGGGCTGACATATAGACAGACAACCATTCACACTCAGGTTCATGCTTTGGGACAAATTCACCTCACCCCTAATGCATGGACTTGGTTGTGGGAGGAAGCTGGCAAACCCAGAGAGACATGCAAAATACGAACTCCACACACACACACACACACAAGTGCTACCCACTGCACCACTGTGTCGCCCTGATGGAAGTAATTACAGTAAATCAAAATGAAGAAAAGAAGCACAAAATTAACCACAAAGATTAAAAACGGCAGTTGGTTTTAGTTCAAATGTAAATGAGTAAGAGTAAAAAGTATTCTTCTTGTAAAGGGTTTAATGGACTTGAGTACTACCCAGCTGTGCTTTCTGGTAAATATTTCTAAATGCTGTTGTACAGTACCATTATCACAAACATGGTTCAATTTACATAGTAACTAGTCAGACTGAAATTGTTGGTGTGATTCTCAAATATGTATTTAGGCCTGTTACCCGCTATAGACACATTCTTAGAGGTTATAATTTCGATCAAGCATATACATTGCCTCTAATTGGATTTCTGAGGCACACTAATTCTTTATTTGTTTGTTCCTTTGCATATTTCACGGCACCACTGAATTGAGACACAAACAAAATGGGCTGATTTCCAACATATTTTACTTTTACCAATAAGTTAAAAACAGCAGTGGCCTGCTTATATGTTGAGGAGACAGGGACAAGTGTATAACATTTGTTTCTGGCTGCATAATGAATGTAGGTCAATTATTCGCTCACCTTTCAGCTTTGTTCAGCTCTCAACTCTGAGGCCCTTCTGCAGATTTACTAATCACTTTGTGAATCCATTAAATAGAAGTGGTATGAGCTTAAGTAGCAGCATGCAGAGGTGGAACACAATTGCTGAAAATATCTCCCTGTTGCTGCGGGAAATAAGGTTGTTTATGCTGGTACTGAACCCAAATTCTGAATTTCTGATGCTTATTCTATGAGCTACACTTTCATATCAAACATTCCTATATATTAAGACTTAAATTTATATCTGTGCTACTTACATGTGTCTATGAGAGAGTTGTGTAAGGGTACTGACAAAATAAAGTGTGTTGATTTGATTTCTTTTTTCCAAGAATCTGTTGTCACATCTAGACTTCAATAGAAAATACTCCTTAATGCGAGTAGGGATCAGAGTTTGACACAAAGCTACTTTAAACACAGATTGCTGCACTTTTCATGGTCAACATTCGGACAAAAAAATAATTGTGCTCATGGGGTGGGACTCCTCTTAGATTGAAAATGATTGGTTGTAAATTGTGATGTTCAAATTGTAAAATTTCGAGGTCTACTGGCCCATCAAGGAAGGCATAATGCATTTTAACTTGACAATGATTAGTTATAATTTGTGATGTCACAAATCACAAAAATTCAAAATGGCTCATTTTCTCTGTTGTCCATCTTTTCCATGAAGATTTCTCAGGATTGCCTGTACTGAACAATTCCATATTTTCACAGCTTTTATTTTACATCGCAAAATGTATTTAAACTTCAAAACCCAGTAAGGGTGAATGTTCACAATATGGGAACTTGAATACACCAAATCCACCTACCAGAATGGATAAGTGCAGCTTTAAAGAACACATGTTGTGATCGGTTTTAACAATTTCGAGATCCCATCATGAGGTCCATGAAGTCAAAGCTGTGAAAATAGTTTGCTCAGGTTTAAAACTTAAATTTGAAGATTGTCCATGAAAATGTCATTACTGTGTAATTACTATACAGTAGCCTTTTGACAGAAGAGGAAATTACAGGCCATCTTGGGAATGATCTGTGGTTCAAGTAATCAGGATGTTTTCTGATGAAAACTGAGTAGGTAACACTTCTGATGAAATTGGATCATGTGAGGCAGAAACACAAAGGGGTCATAAAAACACAAAGAAAAATCAAGTCCACACACTTCATTTTGTTAATACCCTTACATAAATCTTTAGTCGACACATACTGTGTGTGTGCTATAGATATCAATTTTAAGATTTAATACTTATATGTTCTGAGGATGTGTATTTCAATTATAATTTCAGCTCAACATGGAAGCTTCATTCTATCATGTCCTTAAACTCTTGGTTTTCAGACTTGGATCAGAGGGGATGTGTCACTGTGTTGCTTTAAATGCAAATGAACACAGAGCATTCCTGTCCGTGCCATTGATTCCTTCGTGTAGACTCCACTGTCCCAGAATGTCAAGATGATTTTTGATGGGTGGGGTTAGTTTGGTGGGACCGCCTCAGGGCAGTAATCATCTGTTTGTGACATCACAAATATCCAGAAATTCAAACAGCTTGTTTTTGTTCCAAGATGCTGTGTGTTTTTCCTTTGAATAAGAATTTTGATACTGTACTTCAACATTACATTTGCACCTGTTATAATTATTGGAGAAAGTCATCACACCTTAGTTTTCATAATGTCTCCTTTAAATTTCAATTAAAGCGACTTATTTTAGAATCGTGAGCTGACAGTCTGTCTGTGTACAGCGACATTGCCGCAGCCAGTTACTGACAGTTAGATTTTATGCCTCACATTGAACATATTGCAGGACACACAGCACTTTGTCTTTGTATTAACTAGAATAACAATTCAAAGTGAGAACTGTTCTTGTTTCAGCTCAGAATGATGTATTGACTCACCCATTGTACACACAAGGGCTTTAAGTAGTGGAGAAAGTGAAGTACAGTGTTCTAAATGTATTTGTCTGCTGCTCCCAAGTGGGAAGGTATTGCCAACTCTCTTTGGTAATGTGGTCAATCACACAGTGTGCGACTTGTACAGTCTTCCAATGAGCTGAAGCCCACTGCATTATAAACACACACTGAACTGAAGACAGAGATTCAAGTCAAAATGGGACGCTTTGGAGACAAAGCCATTTAAAACATCATACAGAAAATGAGAGAGCATGATTGTTAGACGTGTCTCATCTGACTGTCTTTCCGAAACATACAACCAGTGATGCTCAAATTTACACATTTACTGGAAACACTCATTTGAAATTGTTTAAAATCACTGGTAAGAATGTTACATCGATTCACGTGAGGCAGGTTAATGACTCCAGTTGTCACTAACTGTCATCACATACCATTGTTGTGTAAATACTGTTTATATAGTATTACTATTAATTGTCCACTGAAACTGATAAATAAGATGCAAAATATGCTCCTTCTGCTGGGTGCCAGCAGACCTCAGATAAACACCACACTTAATTTCAACCTTGTTATATATTTAATTCCAATAATCTGTGTCTCAATACTTGTCTTTTTGGTGGTTCAAAAATGTTAATTACTTCCAAAAAGCTCCCAAGGGCCTGTGCCAAAAGCTTTTATGAAGTTGTACTATTATTAGAGTTGTGTTTGACTTAGTAGCTCAGTGTTGACAGTGAGAAGCCTGATGTTAATTTTTTTTTTTAACCACGTACTGTAAGGCTTACATGTCATTTTGCTTATTTGTGAATCAATCAGTTTTTTATGTATGGGACGTACAGTACCTTTGCAAAAAAAAAAAAAAGAAAAAAAGAAAACGGCATCAATGCCAAGTGGCAAAAGAGTTTCTGATTCTGACTGAATTACAACACTATTTGCACATATATTTGTCAATTTAAAAGAACGCTATACAAGTCATGAAACTAGTGGCTTGCTGTAAAGACTGAAAAGTCGTAACTAAAAAGACGACAATCACTTCAGTTGCAAATGTGACATCATCATGTTGTCTTTCTAGATACTGTTCAGAGCTGAAGAGTCTCTGCAGCTGAGCACGAGCAGATAATTATCAACTCTATCACTACAAGGTCAAATTTTGGGAGGTAGCAGACATTTGGTGTAATGATGTATAGTTTGCAACAAACTGCAACTTTCTTGACTTGTAAAATTGTCTTATAAATGGACAAATATTGCGTGAAAAAATAAATGTTTCATAATTCCAGTGATATAAAAAACAGTCACGCCATTGACTGTAATGAACTTTTTCTGATATTAGATCTCTCGGCCCAAAAGAGAGTATGAAGGAAGCAACCAGAACTTCACTTCTCTTTAATAAACATCCCTTAAGTGGGTAAATCTGTTCATTATTTGTAAAACATGTACTGTATAATGGCTCCAAAGGTATTCCCATTACTGATTACTATGTGTACTTATATTAGCTACTGTACACTTGGAGTGTTGTGTTGCTAGCTAGCTGTTAGCTTACGTGTTGTTTTAACTTAAAAAAATTATTGCCTTAATATTTTCAGTGAACTTGAGATGACAAATTCAGATGATTTTTTGTTGTTGTGTTAACATTAAAGTTTTCTTCTCAAGTTCATTTGATATCACTTTTAAGGAAACTTGAACACAAAAAGTTATTGAGCTAGCAAGCTAACTACTTCTTTCCGTATTTTAGCAATTATATTGACTTTAGCTTTGTCAGCTTTTATTAGATTAAAGACGTGTGATAATAACAACATTGACATTTGTTAGGTTTCCATCCAAAAGTGTTTCATTTTTAATGTGAATTTTCAGAAATTCAGTAAAAAGAAATTCAAATCTGTGTCCATTTCCATCAGCTGCCTTTTGCAAATCTTAGGTGGTGCTTAACCACGGCAAACAGGTAGGGGGCGATAGATTTTAAGCCTAGTGCCAGTGAATGGATGTTAAAACACATCGGTCTTAAGCTATCTGCTACCTATCTAACAAACCCAAGGAAAAAAGAAAATATTGGAAGTTTTCTCCTCCAGCTTTGTGCCCTGCAGCTGGTTATAGTAGCATCGCTGTATGCTTTACATGGATGTGTTCAATGTTACACAGAGGAGATGGACAGATCGTATTGTAGTCTTAGCTCAGCCATTAGCTTAGCTTACCTGCCACCGGGGTAAGAGGTTGATGTCATTCCCACATTTTTTTGCATTTATTTGCTTTGTGTGTCCATCAACTGTTGCACATTTACTGTTTTCAATACAGTGGACTTATTCATCGCCTTTAAGCGACAAAGTTTTTGATTAGAATTTTTTTCAAACCTTTTTTAAATTTGAGTTGTTTCCTTCAAGAAATTAAATGCACATTTAATCCAGGTGCTGGAAATGCACCTAGTGTCAGCTCGTTGTTACCAAGTACATTTACTCAGCTTTGTCAATAATATGTACTTCTGAGAGAAGTTGATCTGGAAAATACTTTAAAAAAAAAACAAAAAATTAAAGAGTATTAACTAAATAATTAAAAAATAGCAGAGTAATCAACAAAATACGAACAGAGTGACCCAAAAGATGCAACGTAATCAACAAAATATTAACAAAGTGAGCAGAAAGAGCAAAACAAACAATAAAATATTGACGAAGTGAACTAAATTAAGGGAAAAAAGCAACATAATACAACAAAGTTAGTGAAAGAAATTACAAAAATTAACAAAGCAACCAAAACCAGCAAAATTATTGACAAAATATTAAAAATTTCTTCTTCTTCTTTTCCTTTCGGCTGTTCCCTTCAGGGGTCGCCACAGCGAATCATCTGCCTCCATCTCGCCCTATCCTCTGCATCTTCTTCTCTCAC
>JAQQAE010021975.1:0-10344 GCA_029823295.1 Pseudamia nigra | reverse complement strand
TTTCTTAAACAACCATGTCAAAGACACATCCTGTGGTCATGGAAAAGATGTTGATCTGTTTCAGAAGGGTCAAATTATTGACATGCATCAAGCAAAGAAAACATCTAAAGACGCCAATGGAACGACTAAAATTAGGTTAAGAACTGTCCAACAAATTATTAGAAACTGGAAGCATAGTGGGGAACCATCGTCATCAAGGAAGATATGTAGTTAGAAAAAAATCTTGAATGATTGTGATTGGCGATAACTTAAACATTTGGTGAAATCAAATTGTAGAAAAACACCAGTAGAACTCAGGGCTATGTTTAAAAGTGAAAGTAAGAGCATTTCCACAGACACAATGTGAAGGAACTCAACAGGGACTGGAACTAAACAGCTGGGTCGCCATGAGAAAACCACTTATGAGGCAAATTTGAAAAAAGACTTCAATTTACCAGGGAGCATGAAGATTGTACACTTGAGGAATGGAAGAAGGTCATGTGGTCTGATGAGTCCAGATTTATGATGTTCCAGAGTGATGGGGCATCAGGGTAAGAAGACAGATGAAGTGATGCCTAGTGCCCACTGTACAAGACTTTGGGGGCAGTGCTATGACGTGGGGTTGCTGCAGCCGGTCAAGTGATGTTATGTATCCAAATAATGAGATCAGCTGACGACCTTAATATACTGAATGACCAGGTTATTCCATCAATGGATTTTTTTCTGTCCTGATGACACGGGCATATTCCAAGATGACAATGCCAGGATTCACCAGGCTCAAATTGTGAAAGAGTGGTTCAGGGAGCATGAGACATTCTTATCACTCATGGATTGGCCTCCACAGAGTCCAAACATTAATTCCATTGAGAATCTTTGGGATGTGTTGGGGAAGACTATGCGCAGTGGTCCGACTCCCATCAATACAAGATTTTGGTGAAAAATTAATGCAACTCTAGATGTGCTTAAATGTTGTGACATGGCAGGAGCTTATCAAAATGATGCCATGGTGAATGAGTGCCATATTCAAACCTGGTCCAACGAAATGTTAGTGTGTGACTTTTTTTTCTTTTTTTTTTTTTTACCAGGCAGAGTAGTTGCAGTTGCAGACCCTTGTTCTACTGTATACTCACTGGTGCTATCCTTACATCATTTTCCACAATTCAGAGGGTTTTTTTAAACAATACTTTGATATTCTATAACTTCTTCCACTGATACTAAGTGAACAGGACATGGCATGGATCATTTGTACTAAATATGGATGGCCTTTGTACATTTTCACATCAAACTGTCCTTTGAAAAAGCTTTACTCTCCTGGCTGATACAACCCACAACACCCAAGATTCTGATGACAGTTTTTGTTAGAGGAGAGTAATAACTGTCACCATGAGAGCAGCAGCATCAGTCACAAACCATCATTAAAGACATTGTTTTACCACCTGGCATGAGGTCAACCTGGCAGAAAACCTGCCACAGATGGTGTGGTCAACACTCAAAGGCAATTACACACAAACAGAAACACACAAAAGTCTGCACACTTACTGGCACACACTTTAGTGTCAACCTAACGTTCCCATTTTGACAAATTTTAGGCTTTCATCTAATTTCTAACTTACCACTAATGACAGTTCAGAAAGCCCTGGAAGAAACACACAGACGCTCACAGACTAATGAGACTCAGGCTTATTAGTCAAAGCGGCCATTAGGCAGGGATTTGTAGGAACGGTGTTGTGGCGAGAGGCAGCCCTCTTACAATCAATACTCCAGTGCAACTGCACTGCTTCCTATTAGCTACAGATATTTATGTGAGATTGGAGAAACAAAGCTGAGGCCATTTGTTCTCATAATGTAGATGCAACATAAATGACAGCCCAGTCCAGCCAAGGTTAAGGCTCAGGAAATAAAGATAGTTCAACTTCAGTGTAATTTAAAATCCAAGATAATTAAGAACTGTCCAAAAACATTAATTAAACTGCTCTCTGTGCATATATATGCAGTACAGGCCAAAAGTTTTGACACACCTCACTCTTTATTTTCATGACTATTTACTTTGTAGATTCTCACTGAAGGCATCAAAACTATGAATGAACACATACAGAATTATGTACTTAACAAAAAAGTGTGAAATAACTCTAAATATGTCTTATATTTTAGGTTCGTCAAAGTAGCCACCCTTTGCTTTTTTGATAGCGCTGCAAACCCCTGGTGTTCGCTCAATGAGCTTCATGAGGTCGTCACTTGAAATGGTTTTCACTTCACAGGTTTTCCTTGTCAGGGTTAATTAATGTAATTTCTTGCCTTATTAATGGGGTTGGGAAAATCAGTTGTGCTGTGCAGAAGTCAGGTTGATACACAGCCAACAGCCCTATTGGACAACTGTTAGAATTCATATTATGGCAAGAACCAATCAGCTACAGTAAGTAAAGAGAAATGAGTGGCCATCATTATGATAAGAAATGAAGGTCAGTCCCCAAGTGCAGTCGCAAAAACCATCAAGTGCTACAACAAAACTGGCTCACATGAAAGGAAGACCAAGAGTCACCTCTGTTGCTGAGGATAAGTTCAAAAGGGCTAACACGTGCTAAGTATCTCTGGGAACTCCTTCAAGAGTGTTGGAAAACCATGTCAGGCGACGAACTCTTGAAGCTCATCAAGAGAATGCCAAGAGCGTACAAAGCAGTAATCAGAGCAAAGGGTAGCTACTTTGAAGAAACTAGAATATAAGATATGTTTTCAGTTATTTCACACATTTTTGTTAAGTACATAATTTCATATGTGTTCATTCATAGTTTTGATGCCTTCAGTGAGAATCTACAATGTAAATAGTGACGAAAATAAAGGAAATACATTTGAATGAGGAGTGTCCAAACTTTTGGCCTGTACTGTATATGTATATACACCGGTGCCCCGGGTAATGAGTGCTTCTACCAATGAAAAATTCGGCCAAAACTGTGTCCCAGCTAACGAAAAAAATTTGGGTTATGACTTTTGTAATTCGGGTTACGAATCTCTCCACCTATTGTTTCACCTAATTTTTTCACTTTCTTCACATGAAATATTGCTTCATTTTGTGTTTTTCATCATGGGACCTAAGAAAAATGGCTGCCTCAGTCTCATCCTCCTCTGGTAAATGTCTTTATATATCAATAAATGTGCATGTATGGGTGTGTAATACATACTTTATATGGGAGTTTTCATGAGTCCAGAACTGATTAATTCGTTTTACATGTATTCCTATGGAAAAACTCACTTCGGCTAATGAATGATTTGCCCAATGAACGTGACACTGGAACAGCTTAAATTCGTTAGCCAGGGCACCACTGTATGTATATATATATGCTGTATTTTGCAAAAGTGTATGCTCAATGGCAGGGTAACAATAAATAGCCCTCAAAGGGCACAGTGCCATCCGACTACCAGCCAATAACCTGTCTCTCCACAACATGGAAGCTCATGTCAGGCATCATAGCAGCTAAGATGAGTGGGCACATGGATCAATACATGAACACAGCACAGAAAGGCACTGACAAAAACACACGAGGAGCCAAACATCAGCTTCTGGTCGACAGAACAGTCGCTTGAGACTGCAAAACCAGACACACCAACCTGTGCACTGCCTGGATTGATTTTAAGAAAGCCTATGACTCAATGCCACATACATGGATCATTGAATGCTCAGCGCTGTACAACATCAACTAGACTCTAAGAGCCTTCATTGCAAACTCGATGAGGCTGTGGAAAACCACCCTTGAAACCAATGGCAAGCCACTTTCACAAGTCGCCATCAAATGTGGCATATTCCAAGGAGATGCTCTGTCCCCACTGCTGTTCTGACCTCTAGGAATTGGTAGCACCAACTTTCAAGTCTTGATCAACCTCCACTGGTGCAGACTAGCTTTAAGATTTTAATCCATTTATTGTTCCCTGAAAAACACACTTTTATATAATTTTGAAATGTACATTTTCAATTTTGGGTAGTCTTACCTTTTTTAACCCCTGGCACTTCAGCACTCACCTTTGTACCATTTTAAGCTGTTCATTGGACTTGAACTGCTTGGATTTCAATACAAAACTGAAAAATTTGGGGTGTTCTAAAACTTTTGACCATAGTGTATGTTTATTTTGTTGATTATTTCGTTGATTGTTTGGTTTTTGTTTATTAATGATAGTTAATGATTATTTTTTGATAATTTTACACATTTTTGCAATATAAACTATTGTGCTGTTTTTATTACTGTGTTAGTATGTGTGTGTTTTATTTGAGTTTGAGTAAAAATCAAACATACAGTACACGACGTCTCTGCGCTCCAAAGTTTCCGCGCATGCGCACTGTCAGTGAAGTTGGAGGTGCCATGGCTGCGGACGGTAGCCTGCTGCTGTCTCTGGTGGAGGAATTTGTGTCCGGATTGCAGGACAGCAAGGCCAAATATACAGCAAAAGGTAACTGGGGCTTTATCCCGTTTTCCTTGACAATTTCACTGGTTTACATGTTTTCAAACGTCGCGGCGCGAAGCTTTTCCTTGAAGGATGCATAACACAGCCTGATGGTTAACTAACTAGTTAGCTAAGTTAGCGCCACAACATCCTGTGTGGTGTACAGCCGCATGATGCAAAAACACAGACACTTTTACACCAGTCTGCTTATTCTATCACAGCATGAGAACATAGAAGTTATAAATCTAGTGCTTCGTGACGCTGTCAGTGGATACGTACTTGAATGTGGATGCTAGTTCGTTGTGGTGGGACCGCATGCTTCTTGCTAGCTGCTGTGTTTGAGTCCGTCTGTATAACAGCATCCTGTCAGTGACCTCTGTACCTTTGAACCCCTTGGATGCTGCTAATCAGTAGTTAACCACCAAGGATAACCTGGTTCTGTCTGTTTATTTCTGGTCACTGTTTATGTCTGTGTGTTTGTACATGGCTGCTGTTGACTAAGCTTGTTTTCTATGTAGGTGTCAAAGATGGGCAGTTTACAGTCCTGCAGCTGGTGGAAGCACTGGGGTAAGGTGTTTAGTACAGGCCGACATGACTGAACACAGGTAGCTCCATGTCATTTATTACTAACATGGGAAATTATGTGGGAGTTAAAAAGTCACAGAGCCTGCTGTCACACAAATGTACCTGAAGTATGGACATTTGCATGTGTTATTTTGCCATGAGCACCTCCGTTTTTAGCGTTTCAAGGCTGTATTTTTCTAGATTTAAGTCACTTTACCATATCTATTTTTGACCATTTACAGGTGATGAAGTATCTTAGCACCAGTTATTGCATGCATTAGCAACTAGAAAACACTTAGTTCAGTTTGTCTTCATATTGAAAGCCTACCATTATCATTTGAACCTATGCTCATTTCCCCCATAATGTTATTGCACCCAAAAGTAATGATCTTAAATTTTTTTGGTCATCATTATTGGATTCTCTGACCATGAAAACCTACCATTAGCATTTGGAATACCATTATTAGTTCAATAGTTATTCGACAAAAATAATATTTCCATAATGCTGGTTTTCTTCTGGCTCTAGCTTTGTAAATCTTGAAGATATGTCAAATCTGTGGGCAAATTACTGAATCAACAGACTTTTCACGACAATTTGGTGTCAGATTTATGTCTGTAGCTTTATTTACAACCTTATAGTAGATATTTTTCCTCAACTCCTGTAAGTATAAGCATTTTGGGTTACTATATCCAGAATATGGTCCTTATCTGGATCAAACTTTCTTTGATAGAATCTATTATTGTATTTTTCTATGTTTTTTTGGCTAAATTTTCTGGGTGTTAATTGTGGCGTTACAAGGACAATTTGGTCCTATCTCATAATGGTGATGAATCTTTCAAAAATCTTCTGTATACATATCACTACCACAATCTAATTCCTTGGTCCTTGTGTCATTTGCGACCTGTCTGGAAAATTTCATCCAAATCTGTTCACAACAGGTCAAGTTATGTTATGATCAAACAAACAGACAAGTAAATAAACTAACTGCGGCCAAAAAAAATAACTTCCTTGGTGGATCTCTGGACAGATCACATGAAGCATCACTTTATGCTGTGCTCATAAAGAAGTCATTATTCAGAGGTTTGTTCCATGTCACATGTATAAATAAATAAATTTGTTGGTGCTCATAGCAAATATGACAAAAAAAAACTTAAGCAGTAGAACTTGGTTCTGACAGTGGCCAGTTCTTAATGCTCATCTTCTCAACTTGAAGCCTGTAGAGTTTGGAGGAAAATAATTGCTAAAAATGCAATAATCCAAAGATATATTTTTGATGCTTGCTTTATGTTTAGTTTTGAATTGAGTTAATTGTTGGTTTATTCATGTAGGTATTACTTTGACTTAAATGTGCTGTTTGTAATTAAGTCACAAAGTCAGAAATGGTTAAAGTGGTTAAAGTCCAAAGAAGTACATTTTCTCCTGTTGATTAGCTATTGTAATTTCCCTGTAAGGAGCTATTGTGTACTTTTCAGGATGTTCTGTGAAATTTCATGTATACATTTATTTGCCAGTTTAATACTCATGCCACCTGTGGGAAACTGTATGGGTGCAGTGGTTTATATTTTCTGAAAACCTTTTAATTGCACTTTGTACTTGTTCTCTTTAGCCTCAGTGAGTTTGAGTGATTGATTTTTACTTCTCTTAATCAAAATGCATGAATTGAAATAAGTTGGACACACCCTTCACATCATTTGTGTTTCAGATTGAGTCTTACCAGTTCCCAGCCTCACACTCGAGCCCGAGGAGTCCAGCTGCTCTCAGAGGTTTTACACGAGTGTTATGGAGATCTTACAGAAAGAGAAGGCATGTCTCACGACTTTTCTTATGATCTGTCTGCTTTAAGGCACATTCTCACGTCATCTCTTTTCTTCTTTGTAGTCGAAGTGCTTATCGCTTTCTATGAAAACCGTCTGAAGGACCATTACGTCATTACACCACCTGTGTTACAAGGACTGAAAGCCTTGGTAAGTGTCAGGGTATAAAGGCTGACAACATCTTCATACATCTGATTTCGTAATTGACGTATCTGTGGTTTAGCTTCTGCTTTTGAGACGCTGTATCTTGAGTAAAATCCTTTACACACTCCGGGGGTGATAAAGAATGACATGAAACTGAAATATAAGCCTATGAATATTTTGGATCAAAACATTTCTCACTGGTGCCGAGACAAGTTTTTGACAGCTGCAGCATGATTTCAATAAAACGTTACAATATATTTGCTGCAAACTATCATAATTGCCATGATTCAAGTACAAGTAGAAATACTCGTAAAAAGAAGTACTTGCATAAGAGTAAAAAAAGTTTGTCATATGAAATTATTCAAGTATTGAGTAACTTAACGATACATTTGTTTTATTCATTTTTCTTCAGTTCTATTGGTTATTAATTTATTTAATGATTTTGATTATTTTTGTTTTTTTATTGGTTACTTTAATCATAATTATCAATTTTTTTGAATGTTTTATTTTTAGTTCTCGTTCTGTTGTGTATTTTTCAATTGTGTTGGTTATATATTTTTATTAATTTTTGTTGATTTTTTTTTTTTACTTTTGCTCATTTTGTTGATTTATTTATTTATTTATTTATTTATTTCAATTTTATTGATTATTTTGATTATATTTGTTTGATTGCTTTATTTTTGATCATGTATTTGTTGACATTTTCAGTTTACTTGTACATTTTTATTAATTTGCTTGACTTTTTTTGCTCATTTTATTGATTTGTGTTGATTTTGTTCCTTTTTTGTTTATTTACTTGACTATTTTGTTGATTTTGTCACTTTGTTCCTTTTTGGTTAATTTACTTGATTATTCTGTTAATTTCATGCTCATTTCTTGGGTCTCGTGTATTTTTTTCATGTTTTTTTTCCCAATTTACTACTACTCATTGAGCCAAATTTAACTGAGTAGAAGTACTTTTATTTTCACCATAATTGTAACTGAGTAAGAGTAAAACATATACTGTAAAACAATTTCTCAGCAGTGCATTTTTTTGAAAAATATTATTCAAGCACATGTTCTGTAACTGAGCAGATGTACTTGAGTACTACACACCTTTGGTAATAGTAATGATTTGGCATTAGCTGCAGCCTCAGGTGCAGGGTGTGTGTCATCAGTCTGGTGATCTGGTGGCAACTTAAATGACAAACACTTTGCAAACCAGATCTGATTCATATAGTGTGAATGTTACAGAAAGTCCTCTCAGTCATCGTAGTCTTGCTTTTTGTTTATGCATCACCCTTCAGTTCTGTGTCTGTCATTTTTGTGTCCTTTTTATACAAGACAGGGACGGCAAGTCAAATGTCTGTCGTCACATGATGTCTGTTTCTCAGAATGAACAGATAATGCGTTTATTTACTCTGTGAAAACCATATTCTGTATATACAGTGGTATGAAAAAGTTTGGGCACCCCTGACAATTTCTATTATTCTCACTTATAGATCAGTAGGTGCTTGGATCAGCAGTTTCATTTTGATCTATGAAATAACTGTTGGACACAGTAATATTTCAGCAGTGAAAGGCAGTTTATTGGATGAACAAATAATGCAATACACATCAAAACAAAATTAGCCAGGTGCATAAATTTGAGCACCCCAACAGTTATTTGATAGATCAAAATGAAATTGCTGATCCAAACACCTACTAATTTATAAATGAAAATAATAGAAAATGTCAGGGGTACCTAAACTTTTTCATCCCATTGTATTAGTGGACAAAGTGACCGTGACATCACCCATAAGTCTGTGAAGGGTCGTTTTGAGGCCAGCGGGGTTGTCACTTCCTGGCTGACATTTTGAAACCAAAAACAGGATGTAACCATATTTGGACGACTGGCAGCAGCGCTAACTGAGTGTTCATACCAGGGGACTGGTAGGAAAGCTAATATTAGCCACTAGCTTACTGATGTGGTGAAACTTCACCATGCAGTGTCAAACAAAGTCATATCATGGTGTTGTTAATGTAAACACTTACTCACAGCTACATTTGGGGTGTCACGTAAAACTATGAACATATTGAATAAATTGAAGATACGAAGGTCCAACTCAGTCCAATTTCACTAGCGAGATGAGTTGCCATAGTGACATGTCAATCAAATCCTTGCACAACACTGATTTCTTGGATTATTTGCAGTAATATATTAATAAAGGAAAAAAAAGTTCAGATAAAACATTTGAGACAATAATGACTCATGACAAAAATGTATTTGCTTAGTATTTTCAGACAGACGTCCAGTGTATCTCTATAGAAAAAATAGCTTCTTGGAGCTCGACGAACGGTTCCCCAGCGGCCAAGCGGTGGGATTACGACTTAAAGTTACTTCCGCATCGACCTCACTGAACAGCGCGGGTCATTTCCCACTGGTGAAAACTCAGAAAAACTGTCCTTGATCCCCCAAAAATAATATACTGCTTCTTCATTGTGTTCTATTGCTGTTCTGTGTAACAGTACTCATTATAAGACCACAGTTTAAAAACATAAAATGACATGTAAGTCAAATACATGAAACAAATGCCTCTTGTGTGTGAAGGCAGTAATGAGTGGTGTGCACCTTTTTAGACATGTTTTTTTTTTTTCTTTATTTTCTTTTTCTCAGTCACAATGCACGGTGCTGCCCCCTGGATCAGCTGTGTCCATGCTGCGGTCTGTGTTCCAGGACGTTCATGTTCAGGTGACACTCATTGAAACTACTTTAAAGGTTCTATATCTGAATTCTTAAACTGATATTGCAAGCACTTACATGTCTCTATTAAAGACTTTAGTGAGGGTGTTGACAAAATAAAGTGTGTTGATTTGACTATTAGACACACACATTCTGATTTGTTTATGAGGTGTCATTTCTTCTTACTTTTCATCAGAAAATGCTGTGATTGGCGGAGCCACAGGTCATTCCCAAGATGATCTGGGTTCATATTCTGTTGTAAACACACAATAATGCCCTTGGACTTTCAGTTATCTGAAAAAGTAACTGAATGCTGCAAGAATATTGGCATTTGGCTCATGGGGCAGGCCTAATGTCAGATCAACTTTAATTGGCTGGTGAATAATTTAGATTTTTACATTTCGCATTTTCCTTCACGGGGACAGGACTGATGCTTTGTATGTAGCCTGACCGTGATTGGTCTGACTTGTGACATCAGAAAAAGAAAAACTCAAAATGCCTTGTTTTTTCTGTTGTCCCTGTGATTGTGAAGGACTGACAGCACTAATGAAGATTATATTTTCACAGCTTTTATTTTACATCACAGAGTTTATATGGACCTCAAAAAATCCAATATGCACTCCTGATCAAAATTTTAAGACCAGTTGAAAAATTGCAAGAATGTACATTTTGCTCTGTTGGATCTTAACAAGGTTCTAAGTAGTGCTTCA
>JAQQAE010021974.1:0-10344 GCA_029823295.1 Pseudamia nigra | reverse complement strand
TTTCCAGAATTAGGCTCCATAGGAAGCAAAATTATGGTCACATAGAAAAAAAAACTCATATGCACAATTAGCAGACAAGTTACACACTCAATAACAAAGCAAAGTATCAGAGAGAGTTGGGGTGTGTGTGTCAGTGTGGAGTGGTGATTACTGGATGCATTGTGTCGTATCAGTTCTGATAGGAAAGTCAAGAATCCACTTCACATTATATAGTCCAGGTGTTAAATTCCATGCTAGTTACCATGTCGGCACATGTCCATAGATAAGTTCAGCCTGCCGCCTATCAGTGTTGGTGTAAGGCGTTGAAGAGTTAAAAGCAGTGCACATTCTCTAAGCAGTGTCTCCTCCAAGGGTAGGGTGCGCTCAGGCATCTCAAAGCCATCAGAGGGAGCCGAAAAACAAAAACAAAAGATAAGGCAGTCACACGTTCAGAGGCAGAAAAGAATTTAATCACCTCAGAAACTCCAATTTTATATTTTTTGATACCAGACCTCAAAGTCCATCATATGAAGAGACTCAAGCACTTCCGTGTTGTAACTCACTCTTCGATTTAACTCAGAAATCGTCCATGTTATGCTGCCAGTACCCTTCCCAAATGCTTGATTTGGAGACAAAGTTTTACTGGGCTTTGAACAGCTGTCTCCTTTATTGACACACCAGGAAAACACCCAAGCCAATCAGCAGAAATCTTGCTATCATTGTTCCAATTAGATAAATGTCCATCACATCCTCAGTGGACAGCGTCTCAAAAACACCTAAGTCCGCACGCGTCCACGGATCCTCACATGTCCAACAGCCACTGTCCCCTGAGGACCCCCGGGCTCCCCTCGACCTGTCTTCCTGTCCGAGCAACATGTCAATTGCGTTGAGGTCCAGCTGGTCAATTCCATGTTGCTATGGATTTAGGAGGAGACTGACAGAGAATGAAGCAAACAAACAGACAAGACATAGCAAGGAGGGGAAACTGGGACGGGAACAGATAGAAATGCGTCTGCTCTCTCTGAAAGCCAGAAGAGAATTAAATGGCGGTTCAGAAGGAGGCAGGTTTTGTTATTCTAGTCACACAAGGTGTTTGCGAGATACCTGTACTTCCTGACCATTCCTGATATATGCCACAATAGCAGTGTCATCAGAGTGATTCTGGATTATAAAAACATGTGATTTTACATATAAGGATATGACTTTGCCTACAGAAGCCTTGTACATTATTGATATACAAACAGACTGCTTGCTGTGTTGATCTAGAACAGGGGTATTCAACCATTGCTGTAAAGGGTTGAGACACTGCAGGTTTTCTGTCCAGCCAGTCACTAAAACGTGTTTTCACTGAACAGCAATCTCGGAAGGAATCGGTGAAATCATCCAATGAAAAGACAGGTTGGAAAGAAAAAGTGCAGTGTTTTGAATCTTTGTAGCAATGGTTGAATCCAGGCCACTACATATAGCCACTAGATGGCAGACTGTGTTTACTGTACTGTATTAAGAGTCAGTGTTGCTTGGGCTAAGTTGTGCACTTTAGAGGCTTCTGGTATTTTCTGTAGAAATTAAGATACTTGCACCAGGATAGTGTAATTTAAGCTATTTTAAAACCTACAGACTACAGAGCCTGATGTCACAGTGTTATATTAAAACCAAGTTTGATTGAAAACATATAAAATAGGGGTGTTTTTCTCCAAAAACAATTTGGTAGCCTTGAATATATTACAGGAAAATGTTAAACTGGATGTGTACAAAGTCAGCAGCCTTAGTGCTGCCACAATCACTATAGGCTACAGAACCATCCAAATCCAGAGTACGTCGTGACTGATGAGAATCGCATCTGTGTACAAAACTGTCATCAAAGCCTTTGACAATCTCTCTCTCGGTTGCTTAATACTTTTTTGTTTACTACATATTTCCATACGTGTTATTTCACAGTTTTGATGTCTTCAATATTAATGTGCAACGTTGAAAATGATAACACTGAAGGACAAGATGTGCCCACACTTTTGACTGGTAGTATACAATAAACAAAACCCTGAGCCCTTTAAACGCTGAGGAGGGCGCTTGGGAAACGGTGTTTAGCCGACAGGGAGGCAGTGAGAACAGACTCCGATACGAGACCTGTAAGACAGAATTCTGTCGACAAAACCACTGTGGCTCATTTTTGTTTTACGCTGAAAGACCCGGAAGAGCGGCTTGTCGCTGTGTGTTGGCTGACAGGTGGACGCGTCTGCTCAGTCTACGAGAGGCCAACGGCTAATAATAAAAATGTACGTTTGTGCAGTTTCAGACAAGGACTAACTTGTTACTACCCAACTCCAGTGGACTCGATCTACCCTGGTATGACATTGAAACTTTCCCGTGGGAACCAACCATAGGAGCTTTTCATTTTATCCCCTTGGCTGCCATTGTTTTGTTAATCCGCAGGGTGTTTTTGTGGAAGTCAACTTAATTCTAGCTCGGCTGCTAACTAACGCTAACCTAACTCGCTAACTGTTGTGTCGCAGCTAGCAAGACGGCCGGCCAACGTGTTCGGTAGCTGGGTAAACTGGGTACACTGAATGGAGGATATTATAGTAACTTTGTGACCTAAACGCAGTCTTGGAGCGTTTTATTCATCTGTTGCCAGCTTGGGTGGAATCAACGTGCTTTGGGGCGTAGCCTTTCGGACACCGTCAGAAAGCAAACAGCCTATCCCTGAGGATCAACCGTCACACACTGGAAATGCTTTCTTTTTGTAACTTGTAGCCAACGTCTGGCTGTAAAAACACAATGGAATGCATCGCCAGCCGGTTGATTTCATCCTAACCGACCATGTAAGCTGTCTTGTCAGGGAAGGCTGTTGACTCGTGACCTATCGCTGCTGGAGGAGAAGCTACAGCCCCCGAACAACAACCAGAGAAGACGCACCGACACGGACTGAGGCGACTCTTCTCAGCCCGCACTCGATTCTCTTTTCACCGTTCACTTGTTTTTTTTCCCACCGGGGTGTTTTTCACCGTCCGACGCCCCCCATATGTACGCGTCTACGCCCATTGTAACAGCCTGAAGGCAGAGTCAGAAAGAGGGAGGGAGGCAACGGCAGCAGCTCCGGGGTCCCCTACACTCAGCCGAGGAGAGGCATCGCTGAAATGAGATGAGGCTCAGACATGGAACTGTGGCCACCGCGATCATTTTCTTCACCTCTTTCCTCAGCCTGTCCTGGTACACAGCCTGGCAGAATGGCAAAGGTACGTTCGGTTCCTTTTTAATCACTCCCACTCTTATATAGCTATGTGAATGCCTTTTAGGACAGTTTTGAGGCCTGGGTAACAAGCTGACGTGAGTCCAGTCCACCACCACTACAAGCAGCAGCAGAAGCATGTCGTAGGACAGCAGGTGTTGCCGTACACCGCTACCGAGCACGTTATATTCGCTGGCAGTGTGTCATTTTCACATTACACCACACAAGAGTTACTGTCTGTCATAAATGGTATTTATAATCGCTTTCTATTGAAGGGTACTCACAGATATGGACGCATTTTGACAGCACAGAGCATGAGCAGTCACCTCCTCCCACATGTCACTACTCATTACCAGAGCTTTCTGTTTTGATGTAACCTATAGATACTGAAGCATGTCAAATCAAAGGAGCAGTGTTTAGTCACCAGCGCATTATCTACAGCTTTGTCATGTCCTGCAGACGTGTTAAAATCACTCAGATCAGTTTAAGGTCACTGGTTGGTTTCTTCAATTTGTTGGATCTATTATACATTTTACTGTTGATTTCGTCCACTTCTCAACTGATGGGTTGACAAATGTAACTTTTATAAATAAACTATGCCACATATTATAGGGTTTTTCTAGTAACAGATTTGGTCTCATGCAGTTGTTCACACTGAGAAATGTGAATAATGACGGGTTATGTTGTAGCTTGTATTATATTACTATTTTGTTAATTTTCCTTAATTTGGTATATTTATTTGATTTTGTGTCCATAGTGTTTGTTAATCTGTTCATTTGGGGGAATATTTTGGTCATTTGTACCCGTCTGAATTATTTTTGTTCATTTATATTTTTTGATGACTTAGTTTCTTTTTGATATTATTTCTTAATTTTATGGGTTGTTTTTTTTCTCTTGCAGGTTATTGTCTCAAATTTTTTGTTAATTTTTGTTAATTTTGTGTATTTTTTTCATTTTTGTTCATTGTGTGACTTAAATTGGATAAAAGCTTAACTTGATTATCATTTGAAAATGTGGGTCACAAGGTGAGACCAGTTGAGAAAAGGGCAAAATGCAGTGTTTTTCATAGTAATCACATTCTGATTTTTTTTTTTTTTTTTCCCCCCATCAAATCATGCAGGCCTAATAGTTACCACTGTGAATTTAAAACAATTAGGAGGCTGTTGGTTATTTAGCCAAAGGTTCGGATGTTGAGACTGGCTAAAGTCCAAAGCCCTGCCATATTAAGTATACTAAAGAGATTTAATAATTCACAATTACATTTATTTGTAAAGGCATAGGTGTAGTTTGTGTTGTATGGAAATGACCAGTAATACATTGTTCCTCATTGCATGTTTAACTTTTTCATTTATTTTGTAACTATTTAAAAATGTCAAGAAATACAAGAACCATACACTCTCTAACAAGGTATGATTTAAACAATATATGGTGTTTACATCTTTGCATATACTGGCCTATTGTGTGTGTGTGTGTGTGTGTGTCTGTGTGTGTCAATAGTTTCTGCTACTGTAACAGCGGTGGGTTGGAACCTGTTTCTGAGGTGTATATGTGGCTCCTGATTTCTGGCTATTGCATGTGGTTGATCAGGTGGTTGGTCCGCTGTTATTCCTCTGGACAAATAATGCTGTGGAGTGATAGACATTTACTGCTCTGGCACCTTGAGTATATGTTTTATAATATTTTAAAAATACTGCATCTGGGTTTTCTGAGTAATTTTTCTTTGTGAAAGTAAAAGTTTTCTGCTGGTGTAAACTGAGGTGAATGGTTTGAAGCCTTGTTTAGTTTGGAAGAGTGTATGCATAATTTAAGGCAAATTATCCCTACTATAGATGGTCAAAAACAAAACAGCTTTGTGCAGAAGAAGTCTGGTAGTTCAGTCTAAACCAAGCTAAGCTTTTTGAAACTGGCCCTGGCTGATGCCCACCACTTTCACTAAGTGCTTATTTACCTGGGTTAACTCCAGTCTTTGTGGGGAGGGTAATAGGCCTTAGTGACTTGTTATCAGCAGAGTGTAAATAATTGCAGCCTTTAGATAAATTCCAAGCCAAGGCTTCATGTAGCAATTTCTGCGCAGCTTGATTGAATAGTTTTTCTGTAGATGGGGACTGTTCAGTGAGTGCCAACACAAGAACATGCTGAGACTGTTCCATGGCGTGATGAAACGTGTGCGTGTGATAAGCAGAGGCACGTGTGGCTGCCCTCTGGCATGACTGCTGACCTGTTGATACACTGCTATGGATCTGTGCTGAGGACTAGAGTACTGAAACCAAGCATATCTGTCACAGCTCATGAACATTATAACCCATTGTTAATGAGCTATTGCTTTAATTTTAATTTGTTCTTTTTCTTTCTCTGAGGTTGATCAGATAATAATGAACAAATTAATTGTGAAAATTAAAAAAAAAACATCCCCCTGCACTGATGTTCCTTAGTGAAAACTTCAGTGAAGTTGGGAAAACCTTTGCAACCTAAAATATGTATGGAAATGCTTTTTAACTGATTGACAAAATAAAATGGTTGAAAGTGTATCAACCTGAGATTCCTTGATTTAGAAGATATATTTTTCAGTTAGTCTAAAAAAGACTGTTGGTGTGATTTCTCAGTAAAGCCAGACTTGAGCTATAATTTGTGAAGGAAATGTGTGGACTTAGCACAAGCAAAGAGACCTTAAGGAAACATACAAATCCCAGGCAAATAAAGAAAACACAAAGAAATGTCACATAAGCAGATAAAACGCCTCCTGTAAAGTAGAGAGTTTTCCACAAAAACGGTACTTGGTAACATAGCCACAGTTTCTGCACACGTGAGACATTGAGTCTTTTCTGAGTAGCTGTTAAACCAGAATAGTAATCAGATCATTTTTTAGTATATGGTAACCTCATAATTGCAGATAGATCATGTATCTATCTGTCTGTCTGTCTATCTCTATCTCTCTCTCACATCATAAAAATAAGATTCTACATGTAGGACAAACTATAATTTCTGTCTCATATGTTTTCTGTGTTTTCTTCTTCCTTAGTACTCACATGTGCTGCTTTACTTGATTGTGTTTTTTTTTCTTCTACTGGATATAACTACTTTAACATTTATTTACATAAGTGATCGACTGATATGGGGTTTTCAGGGCAGATACCGATTACTAGTAGCTAAGGGGGCCGATAACTGATATGTGGAGCTGATATTCATTTGCAGTAAAAGTGTAAAAAATTGGCGTAAAGATGTTGAATAATACAAACGTTAAACACTTAACTTGTTTTAAATGCCTAAAGCATGTTTATTTAACCAAAGAAATAGAAAATAAATAGTCCAGAAGTGCATGGATCCTAGAGTGACAAGTTATTGTAGTAGTCGTAAGCTGTAGAGTTTGTCATGTGACTTTCACGCATACAGACACTCTTCTCCACATTACATACGTTCAACACTTTGCTAATACATAGTCTGCTGAGTGTTTACATCCAGACCCGGCAACTAATCTTATGGTATAAACTAATCAGTGTCCACCTTAGCGTGTTTCCCAACAAGAAAACAAGAGTGAACTGAGTTTATGCGTTCTCTATGAATCACACACATGCTTTTACTATCACGGACTGTTTGACTGTCGATTATTATCAGCATCTTCTTTCAAGTAATTCACAGACATGTCAGGGGGTACGTTAGCGGCAGCTAATGTTTATTCCGCTCTATTCTGATGCACGCTGTAACGTTAGTAGACATAGAGCACTGGGATATTTATTACAATTTTGGGAGTTTTCTGCGTTTACCTTTGGCACATGTTTGCGTTCTCCGGAGCTTGTTCACATGAGAAAACGCTACCTCTCTGACACGTGTGTGTGTGTGAGGACACACACACCGCTTACACACTGTGGTTTGTTTTAACCAATCAGATGGCTCCGTGGGCGGAACAATGCTGACACAGAAGTGGCAGGAGAGAGGGAGAGGGGCGGCTGAGCCAGTTTTTAATTGATTTCTTGATATCGGCCTGTCAGATTTAAATAAATGCCGATACCGATGTATGTCAAAATTCCAAATATCGGCGCCGATAATCGGTCGACCTCTAATTTACATAGTGCCTTTTTAAAAATGGTACTTTCCGAAGTGCTTGAACAGACAAAGCATAAATAGGAAACTCGGAGAATAATGTAACAACAAAAAATGTAAAACAGTTAAATCAAATAAGTGCAAGGCAGAGATGAAGATAAACACAACAGACACAAGATGCACATCACCTGATGCATGATAATACGGAAGGGACATGAGTGATTAAATGGAGAGTATTTTTTAGTAATGAAAGTAATAATGCTAAAAAAGATGATATCACATTGTCCTGTGACACACACAAAATATATTTTTACGAGAGGTGAAGAAGTGATTTTTTATTTTTATTTTTTTAATGGTTTCTTTGTGAGGTCGTTCCAGAGTTGAACCCCTTGGATGGAAGAATCACATTCCATTTTTGATTTGAGTCTTGACATTGGAACAAGAACCAGTCCCTGATTATGACTTGTCAATTAGCAGCTTCTGCAAATGCTGAGCAGAAGAAAATCTCGCCTGGCTATAACACTGCCTTGAAGATGAAGATGTTGAAAAAAATAGTTGCTTTATTGTTAAACTGAGGCCTTCTTTCTAGTTCAGCTTCAAAATGTTACACATGTCGATGTTCTGGGCTAAACTGTCATATTTAGTAGTAAAGAGTCTTATTTTATCCTTGTAGTATAAACAAAAGTATTAGTTTATGCTATAATCTCTGGTCAGTATTTATTATGTTGCCATAATGTTAAAATGGTGAGGGAGCTCAACACAAATGGCATTAGTTATTGGCTGTAAAATTGTATTTCTTTGGCCTACGTAAGAGATCACATATTAGTAGTAAGGCTGGGGGGCGGGAAAATAAACGTGAGATGCAGTAAGACCTAGACTGTGCAGTTCCATCCAAAATATGCTCTCATATGTATTCTTTCAGAAAATAATTTTGTCCCTTGAATATTCTGGAAATTTAACATTTACGGCTGTTGTTGCTACTTGTTGCTTCTAATCTAAAAGCAGAGGTTTCATGTAGCTTTTGTTTTTTTAACATATTGCAGCTTTAATATCCCGCATTTCTCTCTGCTGTTATAGATGATGTCTCCTCTTTCTGTTGTCCAGTGTGGGTGTTCAGAAAACACCTGGCCTCAGGCACTTTGTAAAAGATACATTCCCAAAATTGCCAGTGCAGTTTCTCACAGAAAACATGCAGCATACGTTTGTACGTATGTACGTGACTGTATTTTATGACTGTTGTTGTCGGAAGACAAAGTGGTTGGTTGTTCAGGTTGTACAGGAGTGGAGAGGTAGTCTTAAGCAAAGTTTTTATTTTATTTTAATTTTTTTGCCTAATTGTTTGCTTCTGACAGCCTGTCTTGTTTCTGGTCACTTGACTGCTGTGAATGAGAGCCTTGCCAGTCAGCTGTCCAAACACTCTGTGTTGAATGACTCTTCAGAATGTGTACTTCTCTGTCAGAATCTGCCTCATCCGCTGTGATGGACTGTTCTCTGCTATTGCTGTAGCTGGGTCTCAAGTAGAACTCCACATTGTTGACAAGCAGCATAAATGAGTAATTATTATATGAGCAGTAGAGATGGAGGTGGGACAAAGATCGATGTTTTAATGCAGCGCTGCAGGTCCCTTTGCCATAATTATGTCAGTGACAACAACATTTGGTTTTAAGTGAAGGGGTGCGCTACATAAATGTCTTTTAAATAAGCTAGTTGACATTTTGTGCTTCAGCAAAAATGCTGTTAAATACTTGCCAAGCTCCTTTATGATTTTTTTTTCTCATGACAGTTTCACATGATGTGATCATATTATGCCTGCACAAAAAAGCTGATTTTAAAGATGATTCCTTCTACTTGAGACTAAATGAAATAAACATCCCTTTGATTTTAAATGTGTTCACTTGGCAAGGAATAATTTAAGTCTAACTGAAATCAACATTTCTTTCATCATGTATAACATATGTATAACAAACTCTTAAGACAACCCAATAACCAAAAGCAGTTCTCATACACGAGTCAAAACATTTTTAAATGTTACAGAAACTCTCAAAGATATGAAAATCCCAACAAAAGAGTGTCTTATGTTTACTTTATTCTGTTTCTCATTCCTGTAGTAAACATGGTAACTGGAGACCAGGTTTTTCCGTCAGTTTTGAAATGACAAACTTGACATATCTTGTGATGGTGTCATACTAAAGATTTCTCTGACCTCAATCAAGGATGATGACAATCTTGGTAGCTTCGCCTCAAGGCCTTACAGATGAAAGTCAGATATGCCGTGGCCTTCTCGATGCTGTCATATTTAAAACTGCAATGTTACTTCATGAGTTGAGTATTAATACTATCATGCATGGTTTCAGTGTATTGGGGATTATTTTTCTGTTATTGGAGAAACAAGCTCTTTCACAAAGTCCTGTCATATCCCAGCTGGACTTGTACATCCATCTGTCCTGTTCTCATGGACAAGATCACAGGAATGCCATGAGAGAATTCTTTAGATTTTCTCCCTAATATCCATTTAAGTCAAGAATGCATACACTGTAACACACTTTACACAAATGTTTAATCAAATTGGATAAAATGGCAACATGGTGAGATTATATGACAAAATGGTCAAAACACATCTTTACAGTGATATCATCATGGCCCTGCAAAAATTGCTCTCACTGGAGTCAGACATATTTATTAAATTTATGATAACAGTCCCCACTAGATTTATTGCGCAAGTCTGGAAAGAGTGCAGCAATTGCAACTTGACTTGGTGGTGCCAGGGCTATGGTTCTGGGTTATTGTTTGTTCTGTTTTTGTCAGTGCAGCTCTAAGGTGTTTGCATGTTTGTTTCAGCAGATTTTCTTAGAGCAAATGAGACTTCTCTGTGATTCCCTTGAACCCACAAGTTCTGCCTTCTTATTGTTTGAGGCATGGTTCTCTTCCATCATCACATCACTCTTAACACAATAGGCCAAAAATAGCACAAGTGAATGCATTAGAGGAATCCACAGTGCAGGCACACCGAGATGGAGCTAGGCCACATATCTGATTTGTTAGGTAGATTGGAAGACAGTGACATGTTGTATATTCCCTCCTGTCTAGTTGTGTGTGTGTGT
>JAQQAE010021973.1:0-10344 GCA_029823295.1 Pseudamia nigra | reverse complement strand
TTCAAGTTATTTCTGTGACCATTGTGGGTTTTTCTGTCATTAACAGAGGGGTACCAACAATTTTGTCCACATCTGTATAGAAGATGAGGATTTAACTGAAGCCCCCAGTGCCAAGGATAGGATGAGATATACATACAGTACTGTTTATACAGTCTAATAAGGAAAAGGTTAAATGATTACTAAATAAGTAGAAGTAAGACATTTACAGTTGTTTTACATTCAAGTATTTTTCTCGTACTTCGATTCAATTCAAACATGAGTTCAGAGTCTCCGTATACCGGTACATAGGTAAAATCATAGACGGTATATATAAGTGGACAAAGTGACCATGACGTCTCCCATTGGTTTCTGAACTGCCCTTTTCATTTCCCGCATGACATTTTGGAGCTGAAAACAGGATGTGACCCTATTTGGGCAAATGGAGACGGCCCTACAGGAGCATAGTATGTCATGGGTCTTATGGGTAAACTAACATTAACTGCTAGTCTACTAATGTGGTAAAATTTCAAAGCATTGCCAAACAAAGTTATGTTACGGTGTTGTGTCAGCACTTACCCGCAACTACAATCAAGCATCTGTCAGGAAAAACTATGTTTTATTGATTAAATATAAGATATGAAGGTCTGACTCAATCCAACTCCACTTGTTACAGTACTATAACAACATGTCAATCAAATCCCAGTCTGTCAGCAATTTGTCAGATTTTTTGCCATAATATCTTAATAACGGAGCAAAAAGTTAAAGATGCACCACCAGATCACTTATTAGAGGGTCCATATAGAACATTTGAGACCATGATGACTCGTGACAAAATTTATTCAAATCCAGTGTATGGGAGTCAGAACTTTTGAACTGTGCCCCAGCAGCCAATGACAGTATTACAACTTTACGTTACTTCCACACTGGCCTCACTGAACAGCCCAGATCATTGTCCACTGGGTAGAACACATTATTACATTGTTCACAAGTTCATTATGTGCTCCTTAATTTTAAGACTAAGAGCACAGTCACTCCTTGGGGGAAAAAATGACTTGATATAAACCCTGCTTGTCCTGTCTGGCACTTCATTGAACTCATACGACAAAGCACACATTAAAATCTTTTGCCAAAGCTGTTGAAACAAATATTCTAATATAAACGCTGTCCCTCAAGTTCTTACAAATTACTTTTTTTATTGTAGGATGATAAATCTATATCTAACATTAAATTTAGCTTAATGAAACTAATCCCAACAATGATGTACACTGCATCCCCATAAGGCTGTTTTATCCTCTGAGATTTTATTCACTCTTCTAAGGTCTTGTATCACCACTTTTCACGTTTTATCAAATTTATCCTATAATTACTAAATAAAACATTTGCTACTATTAGCTTAGAAATGCAGTGGCCTAATGTGAAAAAATGATAGCCAGCCAGCACAACATGGAGCCCAATAAAAACTCCACATAAGCACACAGGCATCCTTGAATGTTACTAAACTTTTAAGATGGAAGATGTTTACACAGAACTACACTCATTATTATTTTAATAATTTTGTTACAGAAGAAAACTTGTTAAACTTGCAGTAAAAAAAAAAACTGAATAGGCATTGTATGAAAAAGCTGAGTCACTGACGTGACAACTTGCAGTGAATCAGTATTTGCAACAGTTTAAAAAAATATATAATAAAACTGCAAAAGTAACACTAAAGACGTAATTTTTCTTCAAGCAGCACTTAAGTACATTTCGCAAAACTCTAACTCTGATGGATAGTTTAAGGTTTACCATTTCTGACAGAAGGTCTAGTGATATTTTCGCACACCACACTGTACTGCACGCTATCATCCATCAACACATAGCTCTCATTGCAATACATGATATTATATGTTTTTTCACTTCACTTTTCATGATTTTTTTTTTCAGATCCCAGATCCTGCTGTACGAAGCCTGAGAAGCACTATGCAGCACCTGTAAGTCCACTTGCCTTCGTCTGTAACCACAAGCAAGGACTGAGGGCTGAAGAGTTTTCCCAGGCTCAGCCGAGGTGAATATAAAGGCCGGTCTGTTCCTGCTCTGCCTGCATCTCCAGCTCCATCTCTTTGAACTGGGCGGTCATGTCAGCAGCTCCCAGCCCCCAGCCACCAAAGCACCCTTCATGTGCCCACGGGGAGCGATAGGCTGGGCGCCGACAGATCCATACAACATCCACTACTAATGCACGCAAGCACACACACGCATACTGTAGGATACACACAGGTTTGGCTGTGCCCTGTCTGACTCTACAAAACACTTACTTAAGCATATGCAGTACACATGGAACATGGGCCAAAGGCTGTATTTATGCATTTATTTACCTTCATTTAAACTTGAAAAATCACTGAGGGCTGCCCATAATTTTCACTGATGTCAGGCAACAGTTTAAAATGACTTAAAGTTACAGTACTGTGTAAGATTTACATGTTTTCAGTAATGTATAATCACCTGTAAGTATGAATTGTTGTGTTTTCTTTAGCCTAATTGAGCACTTTTCATCTGGGAGTTGGTCCAGAGTATTGCACTGCCATGTTTCTATGGTAGCCCAGAGTGGACAAACCAAACATTTTCACAGTTTTAGTAGTGTCATAGATTCTCTCAGGGAAGGGGACGGTGTTGTGAGGGGTATTCATTTGCTTGATTTAATGTCACCGATTGGTGCTATAATGTTGCTTTTACCGTATTTTCCGCACTATAAGGCGCACCGGATTATTATTATTATTTTTTTTTAATTTAAACATGACATTTTTGGGGGGTGCGCCTTATAATCCGGCGCGCCTTATAGTGCAGAAAATACGGTAGGTTGATTTGTAAAAGGTTCCCGGTTGTTTGGAGCATAGAAAGTGAATACAGAAATGTAGTTGTAACACAATGTATCTCAAGTGAATCAGTCAAATATAAATGTGCATTCACATACACCCTGTTTGGTCCGATCCCAGGGCAGTGTGAACGATCATTTGAAGCCTGCTGTTGACCAAACAAACACTGGTCTACCAGAAAACTTGGGTCTTGGTTCTCTTCATTTGAGGAGAAAAACCACCTGTACAACGTGAACCAAAAAACAATGCATTATAAATATATGGAGCCATCACCATGCACCCTTGAGAAGAATCACCAAGTGGAATAACATTTCTACTTTATTACTATGTCTCATCCAGCAAATGAAAAGTTCAGCAGCTCACTGGCTCATCTGCTGCAAATGCTGGTCGCCCTCTGTGTACCTGATAGGACTTGTTGATAGGATTTCACTCAGACAAGGAAGAAGCAGGAAGGAGGGGACACATATTCTGTCCAAGAGATGACCTAAACAGTGTAATGTTGTCTCCAACATTTGGTGCATTTGATAAATATAAAGATAACAATTCCCAAAAAGCTTTTGAGATAAACAAATATGTATGCCCATAATATGTCAAATATTTAGGATCCAGAGCACATACAGAGTAATAAACCAATTGGCACCCAATCTCCTTTCAGATAATCAAGGACAGAATCATTTCCAATAGGTCTGTCTGTGTTGCTTTTCAACATTGTTGCAGAGTCCAGAAATTACAGCCACTTTACTTGTCTTTCTAGCTGAAACTCCACATAGCTATGCAAGTCTTTTTAATCTTTCTTTGATAGGCTAGCACCTATAGCTTATTTAATCACAGGATGACCGAATAAAGACAGCCTGCGTTTCAGATTCTTCAACATGTGGCACAAGTAAGAAAAGAACAGACGTACTAGCTTGACAACTGTGAGGTTTTAACCCATGTTGACTGGCAGGTACCTGTTTAATCTTTTATATCAGTCCACCACAAACGATCAGCTACTAGCTAGTTCAGACACCAGTATAGACACCACCTCTAAGCCTTATACAATGTTTTGGTCTCCCTTTGTGTTTTGTGTTGCTTTTGTCTTACTGCATCTTTTCCATAATTTTTGTTTTGTTGCGTCTTTTATAATGTGACAACACTTACGTACTGTACCATCTCATTGGTATGTATTTTATTTTGTAAACAAGCAACAATTAAAATAGCTCTGGGAACCATTTTAAGTCACAACCATAAATTTGGAAATACATATTTTGACTTTCCATATAATGCAATGCTTATAACCATTGACAGCACTGCTTACGGTTCCACTTTGAAGATGCAAAGCCCTAATTTGATTCAGTGTTATAGTGCAAAATTTGGACACAAAACACAAACACAAACACAAAAACACATTCATTCATAAAAACACATTCTTCCACAGGCATGTAAAACATCTTTTCCTTGATAAACATAAGTAAATACACATGTATTTGTTCTTTCTAACACACTTAAATATACAAACACACTAATCAGGCATCAGCCTTTCCTTTTCCGGCGGCTAGCTGGCTCTGCAGGTAGAGTACACAATCGCGCTGGCACAGGATCAAACGGTCTGCTTCCTCTATCAAAGGTCATCATTCTGTTATTTATACCATCCAAATGACTCATACTGTGATTGTTAGTGAGCAAACCGGACACAGTGGAAGCACTATAAATCATTTGGCCCATATTAAGTATTTAGAAGATTGATGAAATACACCTGGCTCATGCCAAACTGAAGATTATGATGTTTGTCATAGCAACAAAGCAACAACTGTTGCTGGAGGGTGTTGTGCATATGGGTGACTGTAAGAAGCAGATGTTTTTAAAGAGTGTGTGGGGATGTTTATCTGCACATGCAAGTTATATGACTGTTCATGGGCAAAGACAGAACCGGGGTTTAAAAAGACTAGATCAATGAAGTTAATATCACTTATGTGTAAAACACGTTTTCTCATAAATGCGTGAAAATTGCATGGAAACTCAGCAAAAACATAAGGCCACAATGAAAAGTCACCAACCAATGCTTGCTGTCACCCAGTATTGTTTGGCCTTCATATCAAGATTATCACTAAAGTCCAACCCTAACACAACTCACTCTGCTCTGACATTAACTACTGAAACTCCAGTAAGCAACCTCTAGACACGTTTTGTAAATAACACCTTTATCACAAATGTCACTGCACTAATTCTTTAGTGATGCCATTGAATATCCCTCATGTCCAAATCAACTACAATGAAAGTCCCTTCATAGAGCCACAGTTTGTTTTGTGGTTTTGTCGTATTAAGTCTGATTCACAAACATAGTAAGTGATAATAATGCCCCTTAAAACTGGATGTCAGAGACTATCACTGGGAGAAGTAAGAGAAGAAAATGAAATGCAGTCTGAAACACGGCAGCACAGCATGTTGAACCCTGGCCTGCTCACTCTGTAGATATAAGCAGATCATGCTGAGTTAATGGAAATACTAAGATTATTGTTGTCATGACTGTATTATATTATATTATTTTATTCTGCATTTAGAGTCCCCCAAATCTTACTCACCGAAGCTTTAAATTACCATATGGGTGTGAAATTGTTCTTAAATTACATGTGTGATGGTCTTGTAAAGATATTAAGAAGTCTGCTTCTTCAGACTTTCAGAAACCTTGAGGAAAAGAGCCAGCTATGAGGGTTAAGACACATTGGTACTAATAACATATAAAAGCTCTCCTTTCTCTCTGTCTCACTCTGATGAGGTTATCCAAGTCCAGCCAAGAATGTATCTTGGCCCGAGATGTCAGGAAGGACCCTTTGAGGAATCCTGGCCCTATGTCAGGTCATATACTCTTCCTTTTCCAGAGGGCTCTGAGCACACATAAATCAAACAAACTCCCAGTGCTCCCCCCATTATTTGTGACATCTATCTGGATGGGCAGGCGCATTGTAGAGGATGTGGTCGTGCACCAGACCCAGCCAGGCCAGAATCCTGGGCCAGAGGAGAGGGGTGGAGGCTGGGATACAAACAAAATCTCTGGCTTGGACAATAATACTCCCTTTGCTGTTATTTTCGTGACAAATAAAAGCCATGGTATCCAAAGGCCTTGCTGGGAAGTTATAAGAAGTTACAATAGACAGTTGAGGGGGTTTCAAGTCCAGGTTTCCTGGAAGTTATGAGATGTTGCAAAACTTTGTCATAACATTTAAAGTGTAAGTTTCCTGGATATGAAAGAATTTAATGAGTACAACCAAGTGTACCTGTACTCACCGACACACCAGTTCATACAGTGTGTTGAGTGTGTGACACTAGAGGCTGTAAATGTTAAGTGAACTTCTGCAAATCCTTTAAATCCACTGTGATTTACAGGAAGACGTTGTGTGTATGTGTGTGTGAGAATGGAGCTGGCAGAAGAGCCAGGCTGTTGGAGGGATGTTTAATTAGGTTAAGGAGGTGCAGCGAGGAAGACGTCCAACTGGCCTTACACGCCCATGTCCTCGACACACACACACACACTTGTAGACACTCGATTTCTTAAGTGAATCTGGCTCCCGGGGCTCGACACAGTGTTCAGCACATATAAAAGTTGGGGAAAAGTAGAAGTTTCCAGCTGCCACCTGCTACAGTACTCACTTTTCATTAGTCCTAAATGAGAACACACAGCACAAATTACAGCAACCTTTTATTTATTTGACTGTCTTTAGAACCTGACACAGCAAATGTGGAAATTTGGAAAAGTGACTTTCTTCTGACCTTTTGCATAATCCAGGGCCATTATGTAGCTGTTTGAGGCATGCATTATACTAGTCTGTGTGATACAATGCTTCATCATAATATTGTTAAGGTTGTTTGAGGTTAAGCTCAGTACTGTCTAGATTTAAGATTGCTTTATTTGTCTCAAAGCGTATTTGTCTTGGACACAAAGGCTGCCACACAAAAAAATACACATACCACCAAACACAATATGTGACATTCACTGATACAATTACAGTGCAAGACACAAACCACATTAAACATCAAGGCCCTTCTCTATGGCCTGAATTTAGGACATTCTATAGCAAAAAGGTTTACTTGGAAAAACTTTGGCATAAGATTCTGAATCAACAAAAGGTCACAAGTTGTAGGAAGTGACCAAAAGGGTGAGAAGTATTGGCTGTGCTTTCCTTTTGAGAGAGGGTGAGGATCTCTAAGGAGTTCAGATCAGAGCTAGTAGAAGAGCAGTGGAAGCTCTGATACCTCCAGGCTGAGGCGTTTCAGGCATGTCCGACTATGTGAGGGACAGGGAGTCAGACTCAAGACCCACTGGAAGAACGACTGTACACTGTATGCCTCAGCTGGCCTAGGGATGCTTTGGCTTGAAGGCACTGATGGAGATGACCAGGGAGAACGAGGATGTCTGGATGTCTGTGCTTAGGTTTCTGCTCAGAAAAATGAAATTCAGTATTCATCTGTGTTAATAGAGTTGAGATGTGTGTAGTGATTGGTTACTGTCCATATGTCTGTCCATGTTACCATTCATCTGTCCGTCCATGCTCCAAGTCAACAAATGTCAGTAGGATCGCTACACTTGTCATTCAGATTGACCTAAATTGTATATATATATTCTTTTACTCTTTGTTCATATTGTCAATTATACTGTTGTTTTTTTATCACTTTTATTAATTGTGTTCATTATTATTTATTATGATTCATTGTTGTTGATTGTTTTGGTCATTTTGCAGATGTTTTGTTCAATTATTATTCATTATTGATTTGATTTATTTTTATATATTTGTATTCATTTTGTATTAATTTTTTTCATCACTTAGTTCATTTTGATTGATGTTGTGAACAAACAAAATAAAATCACTGTTCATTTTACTGTCTTTTGCATTAAAATAATAAAAACATGAAATGCTTGGTTATGTTTGCGTCCTGAGGATTGTCAGAAGCACTGGTATGAAATATGATCTGCTGCCCTTTGTGCTGCTTTCCTGGAGTTCCGCCTCCACTTTAAATGTGCTCTTGCCCAACTGGCCCACACGCTCTGCTTCTTATTGCTGCTGAGAATGATGATGATTAAGTGTGAGAGACATTCACAGCTTACCTTGAGAAAGTGGAGGTTCAAAAAATGTAAATGGCACATCTGGGAATTCTTCACAAGATGACGCCCATAATGCATACACACTTCCCATGAAGAACAGTCACATAATTGGCTTCCTTGGAACAAAATCTTTATCTCACGTCTTCCTCTAAGCTATGTGGCTGTAGGTTAAATGTAGCACGCACACACAGACACTCAGTTACTCTCACCTTCTGACAAGATGCACCTTTGACCTCAGAGCTGTATGGCCAGGCAAAATGACATCACTTCCTTTTGGCATCTTGACAGGCACTTCATCACTAAAGTTGCTCCAGGCTTGAAAAAAAGAAACAATAATGATAATAATTATACCTTCACACGTAATAACCAGGGCCCATGGGCTACAATATATAACAGCTGGGCCTGGGAGCTGTCAGACAGCTAGATAGTGAGTGAACAGTCAGTGCTAACCAAAGACAGATGTGAATAATAGTGTGTGACACATAGCTGTGCAGTGGTGAGTTTGGGGGTGGGTTTAATATAAAGATATTAATGTACTACTCCAAGAGATTTTTCAAAGCTGAGTCAGACTGTCACACTTATGTCCTGGAAGAGGCTTGTATTTTTGTGTTTTTGTCAAATCTACAAAACTACACACTATGTTCTTACACACCAACTTTGATGAAAATGTTGCACATGCATGTGTGAGATTTGTGTTGGAGTGTGTTTTATGCTGGGAGCTGTTTCTAGCCACATCCATGTTCACAGCCACAGTACAGGAATGTCCGTGTTGTGGAATTGGGTTGGTTTTTCATGAAAATCCTTATTTTCATTCTTTCGTCATGCTCCTCTGCTTCTGTACAGCTACAATAGTAGCTACTGTTCACTTTGAGCCAGTTAGAATCATCAAATGGTTTTTTACAGCATAACACAAATTCTAAAGTAGATTTAATGGTGGAAATGTCATCATGAAAGCAGGTGTTGTGGATTTACTGTACTTATTACTTGCCAGATCAAAGTAAAAAAAAAATTAAATTAGTAATTCTTACAATTATTGCCAGATTTGCAGCTGTGTGTTTGTATGTATATAAAGATGGCTAGGATAAACACATTAGATGACAGGCTCATAGGTATTTTCCTGCAGCATATAGCGATTCGTAAACCTGTTTATTCTTAGGACTTTTCTTCATTAAAGGTGTTGCAGAGGAGCAGGTAATGAAATTATTTAATCGAACGTAACATTTTTATGGCATTGGTTTGTTCATTTGTTAGCACCTTTACACAGAAAGTCATAAATGGATATTGATTACATTTTCAATGAACATCGTAAATGGCTTGAGGAACAGATGACAAAGTGTATAGTTAGGGCCCGGTCAGGTGACCCTTAACCCTCCCTTAGTTCTACTGCATAGTCCCAAACTGCTGGGGGACTGTGATGCACTGAGCCTCTCTCTCTCTCTCGCTCTCTCTCTCTCTCTCTTACTTATTTCCATGCCATCTATTGCGACACTAACTTTGTGTCTGCCCTGTCGTTCTGTGCTTCCTCCTCCCACTGTTCACATAGTACAATGGTACAATTACTTGCAGTCGTCCCAGCATTACATTACATTACAGCACAGGGTTTATATACTCTGTACTTGTGTCTGTCTTGTTCAAGCAGTACCAATATTCCTCTCCTACTTTTGCTCAATTAAGTTTCATTCGTGCTTAGATGCACTGAATCTGATGACTCATCTCCTTTTTGTATACTGAAATGATAAGAAATTAAATCTATTCTACAGCTAAAGGCATGATGACCCATATACAACTCTCAAAGAGATAAAATGTCTCCCATCTGATCCAGTAGTGCACAGAATGTACTGACAAAATACAAACACAGCAAAATAGACGAGCACACAGATGTATATTGGCAGAACATCATGCACTGATTATTATGAGTTTATTCTGAGTATGAAGTATCAGTGTCACTCAACATTGCATGCAATCCATTTGAACAAAAGGTTATATTAGGAAATTTATGTTACATTGGCAAATATTTGCAAGTTGTCTGTGCTCAACTGAGGAAAACAGAAGGGCTTGATTGCAATGTATTTGTGGTGCTCAGGTGTAACATATGACAAGGCTCTATACAAACATACAGACAATACATGCTAATACTTTTGCATACTATTACTGTAGTATCTTGAACCAATAGATATAATCACATGAGATGCAACATGGCCTTTGTGTCACATTACACTTTACCATCAGCATCTTGTTTGAAGGATATAATGGTTGTTTAATGTTCTGCAGCTGCATGTCAAACATTATCTGTAATTAAGTATATTTCCCAGCATGTCTGTCATTAATGTGATGAAAAAAAAAGCCTGTGAATTACCGCAATTTCCGCACTATAAGGCGCACCTAAACGCCTTCAATTTTGTCCAAAGATGACAGTGCGCCTTATAATCCGGTGCG
>JAQQAE010021972.1:0-10344 GCA_029823295.1 Pseudamia nigra | reverse complement strand
AATAAATTGCTTACTCAAATTTTTTTCTTGTCTCACTCCCATTTCTTCTTTTTGCATTTTGAAGCACTACTTAGAACATTCTTAAGATCCAACAGTGCAAAATGTACATTCATGCAATTTTTCAACTGGCCTTAAAATTTTGGTCAGGACTGTAAGATTGTGAAATATTTATGGCCATGCATGAGGATTTCGAGGTCCTAGTGTTTTTTTTTTATTATTTAAAAAATAATTTCCCACAAATTTGGATCATTATCACCACATCTTCAAACAGCAATTTGCACAAAGTTAATTAAATAATAAATAAACGGACACCAAAAGTTTTACTTTTTGGTTTGGGTGGGGCTCAAAATGACTTAGGCCCTACACTTTGGCCTTATAAATGTGGGGAAAACACTGATGGTGCAAGGTCTATAAGAATTAGATACAAAAGCATAACCATCTGTACAGTGAGCACAGCATCCCAGCAGCACAGCTACTTGTGTCTGAAAGTCTAGTATAGACCTACTGAGAAAAGCTTAAAAGATTAAACACTGACTATGAAGGAAATACATTTGCAGAAATTTGCTAATAAGGCTCAGGTATAGCTTCCACGACTGTGTCCACCACCTAAACCAAAGGCTTGTAAAATAGTGGCGAGTATCAAAACTAACTGAAATGACTTTTCCCCGATATAATGACTGCAGGAGATCCAAAGGCACTGGAATCACCACTTCTACTCATGTTTCAGGTGCTTTCCCACATTTATGTACATTCCAATATTGTGTTGCATGTGGCTTTTATTGCAAAATATACTGCTTTTTTGCATAGAGACCCCAGTCTTCACATTCATGCAGCCAGTTGTCTACACAAAATTAGGGACGGTGCTAAAACACGTTGTTTTTTTTCTTAAAGACGTGCACACATCCCTAACAGTTTTATTCTACAGCGAAGAGACGAGAGAGATGCAAAAATGAGTAGTACCAACAACAATCTTAAGAATAAGTTCAGGTATAAACGATTATAAAAGGCTAATTTATTTGTGTATTACGAGTTCATTGATCCACTGTAGCTAACTAGTGTTTGCTAGTGAATAAATGCATATGTGAGGATCCCACGTAACGCTACAGAAACCGCACACGAGCCTTCAAACGCCGTCGACGTTATGGTATATACTGTTTTTAATTCTTCTTCTCAAAGTATTTGGTTATAATTTACATTACCTCCTTGGCTACTTCACAAACTGGGTACCTTCTGTCCACAGCCTAAACCCACAATGCATTTCACCTTTCCCCCTGTGATTGGGGGAGATTTCGACAAAAGCCCGCCTTTCAACAAAATCGTCCAATCGGCGTCCAGCTGCTCTCGTTCTGAGCGAGTTATTGTGGGTCGACACTTTCAGGGTAAGAAAATGTACTTTAAAAATAGAACATATTTGCGAACTAATTCGGATTTGCCACAGGATGCAGATTCGTTTTTATTGCGTTGTTCACATGCGATTTGTATATTCGTGTGTCATTTCCGTGCGTTTAAAGTTGGCGCTCACTTGAAGCAATTCTTTCAAGAGGCTAATGTTAGCAAAGTGGCGCTGCAGCATTAGCGCCAGTTATTTGGAAATAATTGTGATTTTTTTTTTTCCCCGTAAATTCTAGTCACAAAACCTATGAGGGGTAAATGTTTTGTTGCATTTATATTGAAGGTCTATATTTATGGGGTAATGATGCAAGTAAAATCTGATTTCAGCACAGACAGGGTTAGCACTTAGCTTTACTGACCTGCACCTCACATACAGTACAGGCCAAAAGTTTGGACACGTTCTCATTCAAAGCGTTTCCTTTATTTTGACTATTTACATTGTAGATTCCCACTGAAGGCATAAAAACTATACATGGGCACATATGGAATTATGTACTTTACAAAAAGTGTGAAATAACAGAAAACATGTATTATATTCTAGTTGGTTCAAAGTAGCCACCCTTTGCTTTTTTGATACAGCATGATCTGTTATGATTTATCTGATAATGGCAGTTATCTGATGAGAAATCGTATTTCTCAGAAATGTACAGTACATACTCCCAAAGAAATCTGATAATGGACTGAAACATTTAAACCAGGGTTTTCAGTTACCACATTTCTGTAGTTCATGTAAACATATTGGATTATTACAATAATCTGATTATTCCTAGCTATCGGATTTCTGTGGTCATGTTAACGGGCTCACTGATACAAGTGTGATGTAGTAGACATACTTCTACATGTTGACAAGTCAAACTTACTGGGTCTTTTTCTTTTAAAACAGGTGACAATGGAGGAGGACAGAGATTTCTCCCTCAGTGGAAAAGCAGCTGTTACTGAGGCTAATCTGAGTAAGTCGGAAAATGTTGAAAGCGGTCATGTAGTCACACAATAAGACAATTCACCATGTACTGCAGCTTGTCTACTGATAAATTCATGCTATAATACAAATTTTAACATTTCCAGAAAAACATTATTTGTATTTGTAAGGGATTTACCTTTCTTATGCATTATTTTTCCATTCACTCACCAATGCGTCTGTTCTAGGAGATGAATACTACTGGAAACTTGTTGCAGACTTCATTGGACCTCAGACGGGAGAAGAATTGGACCTAAATAAGACACCATGCAAAAACAGAGTTTTGATTCAAATAGGACTTATGCGAGAGGACAACAATTTTCCTTGGATTGCTATTGTAGAATGGCTGAAGAAAATTTTCCCCAGTCGTCAGTCAGCTGACTTTCGTCGTCTGATTGAAAGAGGTATTACAACAACATTGAGTCTAGGAAGTGATGCAAGGTTGATGTTTCTGGAAGCTGATGTGAACTTTAATTTTGTTGGCCCAATATGTGATAGTATTGGAGTGGAACGATCACATCTTTTGGAACTGACGGATTTTTCAGAGAGGGCACAGTTAATAGAGGTTACAAATGGATTGATTTTGGAGTTGAGTGATTTTGTTGCCCGGGAGAAACTTTCCCCAGTTATATTAGTTCACTGGCTTAGAAACTTCAACAGTAATTATTGTAAGAAGGGGGATGTTCAGAAGGAATATAAAATCCTCAAAGGAAAGATCAAAAAGTTAAAAATGTGCTGTCTCAATTCTGAGACGAGAAGACACAGGAGGAACTCAGTGATGGAAAATCTACTTCAGAGCCCGTTTGAACTGGTACCAAAGAAATATGATGCATGCAGATTTCTTGCCAAGAAACGCCCAAGAAAAGATGATAGTAGTAATTGTGACAAATTCATCATCAAGGAAGAATATGAGACCTATGAAATCATGCAAGGTGAGGGGCCTGAAATGAATTCAGCAGTTGTAAAGAAAATAATCCTGAAAGAGCATGTGCCTGTGGAAGATGAAACTGATGACAGTTTTAGTGAGTCCACAACTGCAGGAGAACCCTCAGATAACAAAGATGAATCCATGACCCTGCTAGACATTGCAATGTTGTCCGTCCAAAAGCTGTCTGCTGTATATGGTGGGAAAAACTTAGAATGTAAACAGGTGTCCTTGGAGCTCCTTAAGAATCAGTACACTCTGACGTGTAAGGAAAATCCAGTTATGATAGAGTTTGAGAGAAAACTCAGCTCACTTTGCAATCACATTTCTTTGCCCTCCCCGGTGATGTTTTTACATTCCAGTGCTACTTTCCTTGTTGACTTGCATGATGCAGTTGAGCAGCAGATTATGTGCTTCGAGAAAGAGATCATCCAGTCAAGAGGAGAAAAGCTTGGCCGCGATAAGATGCCAAAATTTAGTAAGTTTGTCAATTTCTCAGAGAGCGCTACTTCACGTTACGTTCACATGGCATGCGATATCTTAAGCCCTCGTACCCCTGACAAACAGAACTACAGAAAACACTGGGTGGCCTTTTGTGAGGAAAAGAAAAATCCCTCTCAATTGGCAGTGAATTTGTCAAACCGATTCAACAACTACTTTGAAGCAGCAGCAGGTCTTATTCACCATCACCAAGAGATTGCTCTCTTCTTGTCTGATTTGATCTCCCTGGACAATGATGAATGCCCAAACGTCATCCTGGAGAGTGTTGCTTCTGATGCAAACGATTCTGTGATTCAGAGCTTTGTATGTGTTCTGGCCATTGTTTACAGCAAAATCCTCGGCCCTTACTGGCAGCTTCTGAAAAGTGAAGGAGAGTATGCACATTTTGCCCGATACCTTCTCTGTCTTTACCAAAAGTTCCTTGATTGGTCCAAAAATCCTGCAACACTGCTCGAACCTGAAGAGAACACAAACGTTTTTCTGCAGTGCCCTTTACAAGAGAAGACCTTTTTTGGCATCTTTCAGTACTGTGGTCATTGGCACACAAACAGAGATCTAATCAGAGCTTGCTTGAAGAGAGTGGTAAAGGTGATTGCTGCCGTCACTGAGGAGCACCTGAAGGATTTTCTGCCAGGAGGAAAATTTTCCCAAATCCCCTCACCAGCTTTGAGCTTGCAGCTTGCAAGCTGTACATTCTCCATCTTGATGACAGAATATCCTTTTGGCCACGGATATCCTTACAAGAAGAAAAGACCTGACAAAAACACCAAACAGTCCACACAGAAGGATTTGTCCTCAGGTAGCACTCAAAAAGACAATGATCAGTCAGATTTGTCTGGTCACAGCTTGGATGAATCCTCCAGTAGGCTTGTTAAAATGCATGCACAAAACACAAAGGAGATGAAGAACAAGACACAAAAGAAACAAGATGTGGAGGAGATTGAGTTGAACATGGACAGGGATTACATAATTGCTACAGTGCACAGAAATGGAGGGCCGTGCAGGAGCCAGCAGGACGTCGACAAACTGATGCTGCGTTTTGATGGAAAATCCAGAAATGAGAAACGGGAAGGGATTCGTTGCGAGATACTGTATCAAAAAATGGTCCTCAACAACACAGATCCAAACCTGAATAGCTATTTCCGCAACAGCACCGAGATGATGCTGAAGCTGAAGTTGGCACTTCCACGTGTTAAGCCGAGCTATTCTCTAGTCTTAACCCCTAAAAAGACAAAACCCAAACCTGTCATTGTACAACCAGTAGAGGCAAGTCAGAGTGAAAGCAGCAGCAAACAAGAAGCTTAAAATCAATCTTTGATAATGATGAGCACAGCATGGTCATGGGTTTAAGGCAGGAGGAAAACTTGTTCACATGTGACTTCCTTATGATGTTTACAAACAGGTTATGTAACAGCAAACTTTCTATGTAAGATACTGCTTTGATTTATGTTGTACACAATGTTTTTCAATGCTACCAGGTTCAAAGATTGGTAGATGGATAGATTTTGTTTTATATTCTGTTGTGAAAAGCCTGTTTTTATTCACCCTTTTACACATTTTGATTGTGCAGATGTTCATAACACTGTAGCTCCAATAAAGGATGCAACGTGTACCACTTTGAAAAATAAAAATTCTCTGCATTTTGTTCATTTTTGGTGAAACGTTCTGAACTTTTCAGTACGTTAAGAATGCAAAGAAACAACTTGAAATACAAATTTGCAAGCTAAAAAATTTTACATGCAATGGCAAGTTTTTTCATTTGCATTTGATTTCAAATTGTAATGCATTGGGGTCCAAAATAGTTTTTGTTTCACACTGCTTTATATTTACATTCTACTACAATTTACATTCACATGTATTCTTTATCTCAAAATTCTAATTATACCTTTTTATAGAATGGCTTATAGTCAGAAAGCTTGGGCTGAAGTATTTTACAGCTGTATTTACAATCTTTGAAATCATGTAACACTGATGTGGTACAGAAACAGGTAATGCTGACAACATAGTGTTGAAAAGTGTTATTTTTGAATCAGTTTATCACTGATGACATGTCCAACTATCACCGTGTTGTGTTTTCAGATTCTCTTCAGGCCTACATTTCCAAGATTTAAAAGGTATGTGTGATTGCACCACAGCCCTCCCAGTCTGTTTACAGAAGTACTGACTGGGAAGGCCTCCAAGTGGGGATGTGAAAAGAAATAAGCAGGGGTTTGTTTAGGTCACTGTGTCTAGGGTCAAGACAACATTTAAGAAAACTAAAGCCCATTATTAGTAGATAGGTACTGTATTGGAAAAATACAATTGCTTTTGCTTTACCTTTGCTTTTGTCTAAAACTTAGATTTTGATATACGCATTTATGTTTTTTCTCTTACAGTGTTCGTTTTTTGATTATTATATTCATTTTCATTATTTTGTTAATTTTTCTACGTCATTTTTGTTCAGTCTTATACGTCCTAATATCTGAGAGTACATAAATACATTCTCCGATATAATTACAGTCATTTTAAGTCAAAATTTAATTGTTATGGCACTATTTTTTTTTTCCTAGGTCTGAGTGCCATGTGGGCAATGCAGTTCGTTTTGGGGTCTTAAGCAGGAAAGGTTTATCTTTGCCTATTAAATCTTAAATGTATGAATATACAATCTGGATTAAATAGTGCAGGTAATCGCATGAACTTGCTTTTCATGGAGTTTATGGCAGCATCTGACAGTGGGAAACTAAAAGAAAAGCATCTCTTCCAAAATGCTGGTGGACCTTTGTGGATGGTGCGTTCAGCACGTCGGAATCCTGGTAACGCGTACTTTTACGGCTCACTGTTATTGTATTTTGCCTTTCATATCAGCACTAAACGCACGTAAAAGTGGGTGGAGGGGTAGCGCATTCTTCTTCATTATTTCTTCTTTCACTCAAAAGTACCGACCTTAAAAATGAAACAGTAATAAATTACTAATTTTCCTAGACTTTTTCTTGATTCCTAAATTTCCGAGGGATCCTGACTACCTCTGAAGGGGCGGCAACTTTGCGTCAGTGTCCACCATTCTTCATGTTCCGTCGGCGTGCGGAGCCACAGCTCACCCAAACAAAGTCAAAGAGCCGCTGCCACTTCAATCTTTGTACCGGAGAGGGGTACACGTACGATGGCCGGTGGCTGGTGGAGCAGTGCGGCGGTGACCCACGTGCTGATAGCCCTGTTCGCTATGGGCTCCTGGATTTCCGTCAACAGCCTGTGGGTCGAGCTCCCGGTGGTTGTCAACAAGGTGCCCGAAGGTCAGTGGCTTCTTGGGATAACATGCCGTCGTCCATTCAGATCGTATTCAACAGAGCCACGTAATGAGAGTCTTAACGCGGTCTAATTCAAGGTTTGGCGCTTTTAGTGGGACTAAAAACCTGGAAAACTGTCAGTGCTAGCTTGCGTCGTCAACGGAGACCAGAGGGGTGTTGCACAAAACTATACTGTTCTTAAGAAATTCAGGATAACGGAACGCGCGGCGGGACAATGTTTGAGCTTCGCATTCAGGCTTCATTAGTTTTACGTTTCTCAGGATGAAAAGGTGCGGCTTTGTTAAACCAAGTGTAGACAGCTGAGTGGCTGGGATAAATGCACGTCCACTGCAAAGTTAAATAAACAGACCACTGTGATCGATGACAGAATCACTGATCTACTGCAGTAAGACAATGGAAAAGACATGAACGTCTTATTTTCCACCTGCAGAAAAACATCTTACGGAACGTGATGAAGACGTGAAACATATTTGTAAAAAAGTAAATAAAAAAGACAAAAAGCTTGGCAGACAATAAGAAACCGACTGAATGCAAAAGTTGTGAAAAATATCCAGTTATTTATGTGTATATATATATATATATATACGTGTGTGTGTGTATGCGTCTATATACTGTATATATTTAGCGATGGGTAGATGAGGCCTCATGAAGCGTTTTCGACATATTGCCAAACTGTATTGATACTGTGTCACTGAATACTGACACCTGCTGGGCCTAAAAAAATCATTACATGCAACCTAGTTGACTGACACTGACTTGATGACTCAGTATATACAATAATATAATTTAAGTTATTGTATTTTATAATTATTTCATATCTTCATTTAAATTCAAAATGTGATATTTTTAGATACAGTCAATAAGTAATGTGAACCTATGTCATAATGTGAAAATCAAAGTGAGAATGTAATGTTGCTTTTGTACTTAAGGCAGGGAGGGTTTTTATTCAATAATTTTTATTCAATATTATAAGTTTTTCCAGCATTTTGGCTTTCAGTCTGTTCTGTTTTTTTTTAGGCAAGTTCTCCAGCTTTGGAGAACACACGTTCACATGGTACTGATGATGCTGGAGTGCATAAAAACTGTAGGGATAGTTGAAGAGGTTGGGATAAACGTTTCTGCGGCTGGCCCAGTATGTTAAAGGATCCTGCGATCTTGGCAGGTTGCCCTCTGCAGGGTATCTCTGGACCTCGATGATGGAGTCTACTGTGGCATTGGTTGTTTGTCTGCCAACGTCCTCATCCAGCTGGTGCCACAGGTTATCTCTAAAACAACAAATTGGCATTTTAGTTATAGCCATCAAATACAAATCATTACATGATTTGCAACATAACATGCCTGAAGTGGACGCTGATAACTGTGAAGACGGTCCAGGTTGTGGCTCTATTGATGTCCGTCCAATTACAGCAGCACATTCCATTTTCACTCGTTCTCGTTAGCTCCTCATATTTTTTAGTAATCATTTCTTGAACAGAATGAAAATTAAACCAACACATGCTTCCTGGAAGCTTGACGGTCAAAAAAGAAATAATAAAAACAACATTTGTATTCATTATTAACAAACAGACCATGAGGAAATTGTAAAATGTCTGTATAGGCCTACCTGTGTTTATTGTAGGTGTATTTGTGGCCTCCTCTTTTTCATGCCTGACTCTGACGTGCCTCAACATTGAGGAAGTGCTTTTATTTATGTAAGATAATTCCGTGGAACAAATGCGGCATTTAACCTGCAGAAAATTAGATGAGTAATTTAAACTGAGTTACTTCGAAATGGATTTGAATTCTGATAGATCAAGCGGTGGCTGAGAGGAACAGGACGAAATAGAAACAAATACCTTGTTTGGCGATATGAGATCAAAATGATCCCACACAGTGGACACTTTTCTCTTTCTTTCAGTTGGCTCCATGACACGGCTTGAAAAGAGAGTTGTCAGAAATGCAATGATTTTTTTTTTTTGCGTTGACAGATGCGCTGCCTTATAAACACAGTTTGAGTGCCTCAATCACAACCGCTGTATCGGTCACATGACTTTTTTCTTAAAGCGATACGCACACCTGCATTGACATGGGGTTTCGCTCCATGAGCTCGACACGAGCGCCGACGCATCAGTGTTCACGGACCCATCACTACTCTGGATTGTTGAGCCTAAGTACTTAAAATCCTCCACCTCCTTTATCTCTGCTCCCTGTAACCTCACTGTTCCTCTTGGGTCCTTCTCATTCACACACGTACAGTGGTGCCTCGGATAACGACGACAATCCGTTCCCGTGTCACGGCCTTTATCCGAATCAGTTGTTGTCCGATCCGACTTTTTCCATAAAAATACATGTAAAATCACTTAATCCGTTCTGGATCCACAACAAACTCCCATATAAAGTATGCATTACACACCCCTACCTGCATATTTATGCATTATTATTATTTGAAAAGGAACTTATGTCAATTATCTGAAAGGGAATGAATGAAATAAGTTCTAAAAATGATTTAAAATGTATTCTTACCTTAGCTTATGACTTCGTAGTGTGTCCGTGGACACTGCACACGTCCATAACTGTAAACACCTCCAGAGACCGGAGCTGCTGCCTCTAAACACAGAGCTGCTGGCTCTTAACGGCTCTCGGCGGTGTCCGTCTCAGCTCTTGGCGGCGTCCGTCTCAGCTCTCGGCGGCGTCCGTCTCAGCTCTCGGAGGCGGCCGTCTTAACGGCTCTCGGCAGCGTCCGTCTCAGCTCTCAGCGGCGTCCGTCTCAGCTATCGGCACGGCATCCGCCTGCTAGCAGCCCAGGCTGGCTCTCGGCACAGCTAACAGCCGTTAGCAGCTTCTGTCTGTGTTAAGAGCCAGCAGCTCCGGTCCCTGTAGTTGTTTACAGTTGCAAAAGTGTGCAGTGTCCACGGACACACTACGAAGTCATAAGCCAAGGTAAGAATACATTCTTAATCATCATTTTTTTGAAACTAATTTCATTCATTTTGTTTCAGAATGAATGATATTAGCGCTAGCCGCTAGCGCTCTGACTTCCAGGCCATTCTCTTTGAGACCCAGAAGTGATGCATAGCGGCTAGCATTAGCGGCTAGCACTCTGAGTGACGCAGGCATGACGCAGAAGTGACGCAGGTGTCGTTGCCCGCATTCGTTGTTATGCGGCTTAATTTTTTGCAGTTTTTTTCCGTCGTCCGAATTTTACGTTGTCAGAAGCGGTTGTTATCCGAGGTTCCACTGTATTCTGTCTTACTGAGGCTAACCTTCATTCCTCTCCTTTCCAGGACATACCTCCACCTCTCTAG
>JAQQAE010021971.1:0-10344 GCA_029823295.1 Pseudamia nigra | reverse complement strand
TCCCCAACATAAACCCACAAGTCCCCATAATGCCGGGTGGCTCCCCCTAGCGGCACCCCACAGCCGCTACAATATGAAATTGCTATTAACTGAAGAACAAGTTAATAAGTTCAAACACATTACACGTGTTACCTACTGGACGGTTCTGTTTTACCCAACCTGTCGCCAAATTGACAGTTTTACTTTTTTACCTGATGATTGTCGCCCAGCCTCGGGTACAGGACACGTCGACGCTCACAGTAGAGCATTTCGAATTAGTGAATGAAATGAAAAATTACAAAAAGCACTAAGGTGAGGGTAACATCCTGGTGCCTACACGTCACCGCACACGAGTCTGCACAGCTGCGCTAATTTACGCAAATTTCCCAGCCCCCGTGGGCGAGAGTGTCCCATTTCACAACTGATAAGTGGAGCCATCACAGACTGCAGGCCTCGGATTGAGACGCAGCTATAGTGTCATTAGGCCAAAGTGGTTTGCATTGTTTTGAAGAAGCTGCTAATTAAAAAAGGAAAAACACAAGTCTGTGGCCAATGTGCTTTCATTTGCATGCGCTAAGTGTTATTGCCAGTGTACAGCGGTGAAAGCCAGTGGGCAATTCATTGATCCTCAGGGCGCACCTGCGCAAAATGATGCAGGCCATTAACCGAGAGAATTGGGCTGTTACAAAAGGTAGCATAATTATGCAGATCCACAATTGTTTAACAGCATTTTTGTATGTATATTTACAATGCTTTAAATACATTTGCAATGTGCACTCTCTGTAAAATTAAGAAACCTGTTCAAGCCAATATAATTGACTACAATACTGACGTAAGTGATTTTAGCTAAAGAGCAGTGGCTTCGATTGCTCTGTTACGTAGCTACACATTTACATGGATCATTTCAATTTCTATTGTGCAGCCAAACGTGACGTGAGCAGCAGACGACCGCTACAGGCTTGCATTTGCAGCCAGATACTTCTGGTTTGCAATAATTGGGCAACCATGTGCTGAAAACAGAGATACAGTGGGGTGCAAATGTTTAGGCACCCCTGGTCAAAATTTCTATTAATGTGCGTAATAAAGCCTTGGGAAGATGAAATGATCTCAAAAAGGCTTGAAGTTACAGATGAGACATTCCCATTACACGTAAAACAAACAAAAAAAAAATCTGGTTTTATTAACATCTTTTACATTTTCAAAATAACAGAAAAAGAAAAAAAGGCCACAATGAAAGTTTAGGCACCCTGCATAGTTAAAAATCCTTCAAGCTAGAGTTGAAAGACTCTTGATTGGCTACAAAAAGCCTTTACAAGCTGTAATACTGGCCAAAAGCGGGTCTATGAGGTATTAACTATGCAGGGTGCCCAATCTTTTCTTGTAGCTGTTTTTTTCTTTTCTGTTTTTTTTTTTTTGAAAATGTAATAGAAAACTTTTTTTTACATGTAATGGGAATATCTCATCGGTAACTTCATGCCTTTTGGAGATCATTTCATCTTCCCCAGGCTTCGTTATTCACATTAATAGAAATTTTGACTAGGGGTGCCTGGACATTTGCACCCCAGTGTACATTTAAAAAGCACAGACAAACACCAGACATTCCACCTAACGTGGTTTATTCAACATGTTGCAGTTTCACAAAACAAAGGCTTAATGCATCCATCTATGGACAACTACGACTCGTCCGCCGTGGACGGAGGTTCCAACGCATCGGGCATGAGTGTCGTGAACCTAATTCGCTGATCCGTAGTCATTGTGCACATTCTCATTGCCAAGTACTTGTAGAAGTGAGTGGACGGGTTATTCTTGTCCTCACATTTGCACCTGAGAGCTTTACCCAGTGTTGTCTGCACATGCAGCTAAGTGGCACGCACTTTGCCCCTCATCTTCTGCCACCTGATGCCCTGTGAGGACTTTTGTGACCAGCCATGTGTCAGTGCACAGTCTGTGCTCCAGATTTTCTGAAAGGCATCTACATGAGCTGACAGAGGGCTCAGCAAAACTCTCCTCCATAGGATCCAACTGCATGCTGGGCTCTGGACTCGTGGACCTGCTACAGGCAAGGGGCAACGACCGGGGCTGTTCAGGGAGGCCAATGCGGAAGTAACTTTAACTTGTAATACCACCGCTTGGCCACTGGGACTCCAAAAAGCTTTTTTCCCATAGATACATGTGATTCTATCTGAAAATACTAAGCAAGTACATTTTTTTCATGTGTCATCATGGTCTCAAACATTTTATTTGGATCCTCTAACAAATAAAACGTTAGAGGATCCAAATGAAACATCATGGTCCATATTTAACTTTTTGCTCCGTTATTAAGATATTACAGCAAATAATCCAACAAATCACTGCCGTGCTGGGGTTTGATTGACATGTCGCTGTAGGAGCAGCTCGCTATATCAAAGTTGGACAGATTCAGACCTTTATATCTTCTATTTAGTCAATATGTTCATAGTCATACGTGACATACACTCGACTGCAGCTGTGGGTAAGCGTGGTGGAGTTTTACCATCTCAGTAAGCTAGCGGCTAATATTAGCTCTCCCACAAGTCCCCTGGCATGAACGCTTCATAAGCCCCGCTGCCGTTCGTCCAAATAAGGTTACATCTTATTTTTGGCTCCAATATGTCGTCCAGGAAGTGACAACTTGATTGACCTCAAAATGGCCCTTCAGAAACTAATGGGTGACGTCACGATCACTTTATCCAGTTATATATACAGACTATGGCTACAGGGCTTTTCAGGGCTGCTCACAGGTGGCTCACTGTGGTCAGAGTGGGAGGCTTCATGTGCACCAGCACCGGCTGAGCTGAAGCAAGAACATGTAGGTTTTAATATCATGGCTCACTGCCAATACACAGGTTTTGCATTCTCTTTGGCAGCATTATAACAGGATTAAAAACTGTTATTTGGTAGCAGAGTATTACCTGGGGATGGAGATTTGATGTGCTCTCCTTCCTCTTGGTGTGTGGCTCCAAAAACCTGAGTCAAGTCAAAATCCATGTCTACCTGGTGGTGCAGTGGGATCCAGAACTCGGGGTAACGGGTGAACTGTGTCAGGAGGGAATACCGTCTTTTTAAAAATCTCTTTATCTATTAAAAAACAGTGTGTAGGCTAGTGTTAACTATGTACGCACATACATTGATGAAATTCTTACCAGATAAGTTGAGTGCAGTTTCAATTTCATGCCACAAGCCAGAACTTACAACCCAGTTACAGTGCTGCGTGTCTGTTAGGCTGTCCGGCGGCAGTCTGTCCTCGACCACGCATATCTTCGCTCCACAAAGTAATGATACAACACAGCCATGCTGCTGTTTTTGTTGTTGTTTCTGGCACTTGAACTTTATTCTGATTGGCGGAGTACTTGCAGTGCAGCGACAAGAGGCTGTGATTCAACATGTTCTATCGGTAGAAACAGGGGGGCGACTGGAAAAACCTATCCAAGTGCTCCTGATGGCCGATCGTCGGGTTGGTGTGTATGCACTTCAGCTAACAGCTGCTCTGTTTGCTGTCCGTCGTTGTCACCTCGACTACGTTGTGTTTGCCGGCGACCGTCCAGCTGTGTTCGCTGCCTACATACTGCAGCATGTACCCAGAAGTAGTATGCAATCCACAAACTGTTGGTTTCTTACCGTGGTTTTGGAAATGCTAATAAATCTCGCATACTGTTTGACAATTAGCCTGGAAGTATGGGATGGGATGTATAATAATACATGAATAATACAACACCACTTGATGGTGTTGTATTATTTCCAAATGAAGGTCTTGGAGAACTACATGAGCGACTGTGTTTGTATTCTTTCAAACAAGGTCAAATAAATTATACCTTAAGGCAGAAATATCCTTGGAAGCTTAAAAAAATAAACTTAAAACGTCTTGCTGACAGCGGAGTCCTTGTGGTGTAGACTGTGTTCAGAGCGAAGTAGAAACTGTGTCATCGAGGCTCGATGTTTGTACTGAGAGAAGGACGGAACAGACAGGATGCATTGAGGCTCTGGTGCCTCGAAGGCGAAGGAAAGCTTTTGCTTCATTAAATCATCTGCCTTTTCTCTTAATGGTGTTTTTACTGCTGACTGAACATGTCACGTAGCTTTGCTGGCCTCCACATCAGATGTGGGCCACTGTAGTTCAGAAGGTCGATCAGGTCAATCACAAACTGGTTTGATGCTTCAATCCGACGACTTCTCTCCAAATGTCAAAGTGAATGTACATACAAAACCACAAATGAGACAATGTATGATCCCTCAGTTCATTCACCACTTAAAGACTAAATAACAGACAAATACGAAGTAGATATGAAATGAACCAGTCCAGAGACAGCCACCCACTGGTGGAGCCAAGTGATGCAAATACCGTCATTTCCAGTGTCAGATCGTTTCAAACTGCTCCCAAGTTCAAAGCAGTTTGACTTAGTCGTGCCATGGACAAACATCGCACCGAAACAATGCAAAGGGCAACTAACAATCGCCATTGGTACGGCTATTTATTGACCGAGTTTTAGAAGGATCGGTCAGTCTGATCTACTCAATTTCACTAGCGTGCCATAATGTACCCACACAACATAACAAAGGTGTATTCTGTGTGTCATAACTCAAGTTCACCATTGGATCAGTGTGCTCAAAATATCTTAAACCTGGGAGAAGTTTTGGTCAGTGTATATAAATCAGTTTTTACTAGATAGATCACATCAGCACATCAACCTAGAATACAATCCCACGATGTGTTGTGAATGGAGACATGTCCAGGTTATCAGAGAATTAAGACAGCTATGCCCCAGGCCACCAAGTCCTGAGTCATCCAATGCATTCTGGGTGTCTGAGCCATGAATCTCATGTGGAAGTTTTAAAAGCTGCATCCAATTCAGTGACCCCCGGGGGCTGGCTATAAAAGAAAATCACTCTTTATTGTCTTAATGTTTAGAGGGTGTCTGCATCCCTGACCCAGACGGTGAGCTGAGCACTCAGCAACACTGTCTCCTGTTCATCTGAATCACTCCACATTTGTCACCAGGGTCACCATCAGCCCTGCAGCCGACTGAACCCGTGGTGTCAGATGCAGAAGATGTGAGCTCTGTCCATGCAATTTGTTACAAATTGAAATCTTCCTAGATGCTCCATCAATGGGCACTTTTAATTTATTTAATTACTTGTGTCATTTTGGCTTGAAGTGTACAGTATGTTAATTCTTGCATTAAACTAAGATGTCAACATGTGTGTAAGTTTATCTTTTATCTCATCTTTTCTGTTTCACACGTTTGTAATATAAAAGTGAATTTGTTTAAAAACGCAATTGCTAATAGAAGTACATAAAACGTGCAAAAAGAATGTACTGAGACTCCAAACACAGCGAGGAAGGATTTGTAATGTGCTGCATTTGAATATCAGAGAGTCAGTATGTTGTCTGATTAAATGATTTATTTAAAATTATGCACAAAATGTGGCAGGGAAGTGTCTCCGGTGGGGGGTTTTCTCTGTGGATTCTCGGATCAGGACAAAAGCCACATATACCCAAAGAAGCATTTGATGTAGCGCGGAGGATGTGTGTATACGTGGACAGACTTACTGATGTCTGCATGCTCGCAATTATGAATTGCATAGTTTCCATCCCTGTCTTCGTACAGCATCGTACAGTATCTCTAAAATCCCACGTATCAAGTGAGTAAATGTGTGTGTGGTTCCAGAGAATTCATGTAGAAATGTACAGCTGATGACTTATTCCCAGTACAAACTCTGTCACATTCTTAGTTCATCCTCACATCAGCACTTGAACAGTGCACCTCAAAAACAGAGGGGAAATCACTAGACAATATACTGAGGTGAAGGATGGTGTAATATTTCACATTTCTCCATCCGAACATTTCATATCAATTAATGAAAGGCATGTTTCAGAGACACTTTACTTTGTCGTACTCTGTTGTCTCTTGCTCATAAAAAAGGGGGGAAATTACCAAAGGAGAAGGAGGCAAGTTATTGAAAACTGCATCTAATCTCATCAGCAACAAAAGTTGAAGACCAACCCCCCCAAAACAACAAAATCAGATGTCAACGTGTCCACAAAAGAGGCAGTTGAGCATCTTACACAGGATCTTTTAAGAAATTTAAAATGACTGTCTTACTGTGTCCGACCTCAGCAACCGTAGTTATGGTTGATGCTAACCCTATCGGGCGGCTCAAAGCCTCTCTTCTCTTGACAACTGCTCCTGAAAAATGAAACCATGAAACAGCGAATCCCCACCCAGAGACCTTTTTCCTTGAAGGCCACAGCATATTTTAATCAGCATAGTGAATAACACAGAGAAATATGACATTTTCAAGCTTTACAACTAAAAATATATGTGGGTTAAGTGCATTCATTTCAGACCCTTCAAGGTCAAAGTCAAGGTCATGTGATGACTGAGGGGTGTCCTGGAGTCTAATCTATTACATATTGAAATTTGCTGCCTCTAGCTATAGTAGTTTTGGTGCTATAGGTCAATTTTTTTATTATTATTAATGTTGTGAGCTAATGAATATGTAAATTAGGTGCTGGTTGCCATAGTAACACTTCCCCCCTACCATGACTAACCATGTGCCATGTTTGATTAGTGTGGGTCCAGGGACTTTGGAGACAGGACAGACTCACATGAACTGAGCTTTAAAATACTGTACAACCCCCTATTACTACAACCCGTCTACTAGTTACTTTACTTAGTTACTTTCTCCTCAGATAGATTTGGAAAATGATTGTAACAAATGTTACATGGATGAAAATTGAATATTTTAGGCCACAAAAATGCAAAACAGTCAGCATGATCCTTTAAAGTTGCGGTCTACACATGATGTCGGCAAGCTAGCTAATAGCATGATCATGCAGAAATGATTAAACATGTGACCTGCCGGTCAACATGGCTTACAACCGCACAGCTGTCAATCTAGTACGTCTGTTCTTTTCTTACTGTACCAGATGTTGAAGGAATCTGAAATGCAGCCTGCCTCCTCTCGGTCGTCCCGCGGTCCGGTCAGATACAGGTGCTAACGCTGCTACCGTCGTCGTAGCTGTTTTCTTCTCTCCAAGCGAGGGCATGAGCTCATGCACCTGTGAGTTTGTAAGGCATGTTGACCAGCAGGTCACCTGTCCAAACAAGCAGTATATAGTAGATTGCTACAACGATCGGTTACTGGCTAGTTTGCCAACATCGTAGACAGCACCTTAAAGTACAATGTTGGCAAAGACGTCAAAAATGCAGCACTGGATTGTACAGGGTGAAGGGGCTGAGGTTAACAAAGTTCTACTGCACTCGGTCCTATAAGGTTCTGGGTCTGTCTGCAGATCAGAAGTTCAGCTTTACCCAGGTTCACTTTAACAGTCGCAGTCAGCCGGAAAAGATAAATATTCCTTTAATATTAGTCTAAATCAGTACATAAAACATGCAACACAATATAAAAAGCCAGACCAACATAATAAGCCTTTTTTTTTTAGGAACAATACAACAATACTGTACAATCCCAAATCACGCTGGGTTACCAGCCAATCCTAGAACCCAGATGGGGTACTTGGGCTAGTCTTCTGGTGGTCCTGAGCTCTCTCTAACTGTCTGATTGGTGTTGATGGTGGAGGATGGAGGCCAAAAACACTCTTCTCCCCCTGGTCCAGTAAACAACTTTATGGTATGACGGTTACAGTTCCAGACTCCACCAACTCCTCCACAAAAGGCAACAGGGCACTGGACAAATCAGAACTCACAGGTGTCTGCAGTCACACACAGCAACGGCAACAAAACCAAAATGAATTTATCTTGGTGAACTCAGTTGCACATGTCCAGACCATACTATGAGCAGCTCAGCATTCAGGTGACTCACGCAGTGTTTGATGATAATCACAGTGGAGCCTAATGTCACGGCCCATGAAACCAGCTACTTCCAGCTCGTCATTATCCAGAAGCTGGAATAAGGTCACGACATGCTTTCTTAGTTTTGTAGACCTAAAGCAGGGGTCAGCGACCTGCGGCACCAGGGACACATATGGCTCTTCTGGCTTCGTCCGGGACTTTAAGTGACACACTACAATGACTCAAAATGAATAAAATAAACACTGTATCAACAAAAAGAAGAAAATTTACTAAACAATGACCATACTGAAGAAAATATGCAAAATAACGAAGAAAGTAAGATTAAACATTACAATAACTGTACAAAGCAATGGTAAAATTAACTGTATAAACAAAATAATCAGATAAATGAACAAAATGAAGAAGCTTAAGGCAAAACTGAAAAAAAAAAAATCCAAATGATTGGGAAAACTGACCAACAGTTATAAAAATGACTAAAATAGTGAATTAACTGAATGGAAAATGAAGTCAAATGAACCAAATTCTGAACAAAACCAAGCAAAAAGGAACAAAATCAAGGAAATTAAGGAAAAATAAGCAAAGTAGCAAACTAAAAAGTCATGAAACTAAACAAAATGAAAAAAAATTAGGAAAAATTAAACAGCAATAAAAATAATCTGCAAAAAAAAACCAAAATGGGCTTTTTGTATTGCAAAGGTTTGCCGACCCATGACCTAATGGAGTTCTGCGCTGCTGACCTTAAACTCTTCCATATATTTCCCAATATTAACTGTTGCACCGATCCTACCAAACAAAAATGGGTTTTCATCAAGTGCACCAGCTTCACTCTGGGTTTTGACTGTGAAATCGAGAGGTTGTTGTTCGCTCGAAGCAGAATGGGCTCATTTCGTCCTCTTGTTCTATGAGTCGCTCTTCGTTTCAGCCTGTAGCTCAGTTGTTTTTCCACTGCTGACAGTTTCACACGTACGTCCTTGTTGACGCAGTCGGTATCTCCAAAGTTAAGCGTGATGCTTCGCCTTCACCTTTCTTTTTGAAGACTAGTATTTTGTATGCTGGGATGCTCACATGCCTTCCCAACTCTGCCTTTCCTCCAGTAATTCTGGAGAGTAACAACATCCTCCATCAAAGGCATACCATCTTCTTCATTCCACCTCCGTTTCTTAATTGTACTGTGCCCATCAGGCCCTGCAAAGCATCTTGGCCTTTTCTTTAGTTAAAATGTCATCAAACTATGTCTGATCCAGGTTTCTGTAGTCCCATTGAGAGAAAATCTAAGTTTGACAGTAACACTCCCCCATCTTAAGGTTGGCGCAAACCCAGTCTGTGAATTTGCCTTTATGGGATCAATAAGCCAGCCGTCCGTCCGTCCATCCGTCTACCTACGTATCTATCTATCTATCTATCTATCTATCTATCTATCTATCTATCTATCTATCGATCTATCGATCTATCTATCTATCTAAACCCACTCATTAACTGGCTCAGTTTGGTTCCTAACTAAGCACATGAAAAAGTACCGGGAAATGAGGCTGAGGTTCTCTGACAAACAGGAAAGTGGCTAAGATTGTCCCGTTTCACTTGATACGTCCACAGGTCACGTTTACGCTGGAAAGCCGTGATCATGTCACACATCTGCGTGATGACTTGCTTGTGTCCCTGCAGCTTCTGATTCAGTTGGCCGAGATGCTCAGTTATGTCACACAACATAGCAAAGTCACACAGCCAGTTTGGATCTTACAGTTCTGACAAAGGTTTTCCTTTACTCTGCATGAAAAGAGCAATGTTTATGGCACGTCTTCGAACTATGAGACCATCTCCTGCAAGAACAGCTGGAACTGGCGACGATTCAGGCCACGCGCCCGAATGAAGTTCACTGTTTTCACGACCTGTGGTCACAGCCTTTTTGCCAGCTGTTTGTAAAATTCTATACAAGTATTTATTGTCTGATTGCATTTCAATCTCAGTCAGGTGAAGTAACATTAAATATAAATTCCATATTTTTGTGTATATCTTTCCAAAATTGTTGTATTTTTGGGCAATCCCAGAATATGTGCCAGTGTTTGGCATCTTGTATCTGGTGGTGATCCCTTCTCGAACTAAAAAAAAACAATCAAAAATAATCAATCGTGGCCTACGCTGTATGTGAATGAGAATAATGATTGTAACCACGGCTTACTGAGTGGAGTTCCTCCAGGTATCTATCATACCACAATCTGACATTAGTATTTTCATTTTCTTTTGCAAAGACGTTTGAGTTGCGAATTTTGACGAGTCAAGCCTCAAATGAATCCTCATGTTCCAGTCTCCCTGACAGAAAACAAGACCAGCTGCTTGTGTCATAAGCTCAAAAAGTTTTCTATAAAATGTAAAGTCAGAGGGGTGTTTACATGAAGCAGTGTAATAATTACAACATCTAGTTCTCCTGATATCAATGAATATCTACCGTCCTTGTCCTTACTTTCAGGAATGTGTTCAAATTGGATCTGGTGAGATATTGGAGCAGTGACCCCCCCCCCCCATACCCTTCTACGAC
>JAQQAE010021970.1:0-10345 GCA_029823295.1 Pseudamia nigra | reverse complement strand
TGCTAAAGAGGCTGAGAGTAAAGGTGATGGACTGACCAAGCATGTCTCCAGACCTAAACCCTATTGAACATCTCTGGCGCCTCCTCAAACAGAAGGTGGAGGAGTGTAAGGTCTCGAATATCCACCAGCTCTGTGATGTCATCATGGAGGAGTGGAAGAGGATTCCAGTGGCAACCTGTGAAGCTCTGGTGAAGTCCATGCCCAGGAGAGTTAAGGCAGTGCTGGAAAATAATGGTGGCCACACAAAATATTGAGGAGGGGGTTGAGGAGAGGGAAGTCTGGGCTTCTCTGCTTAGGCTGCTTGGATGCATACCTTAACGCAGAAAATGGAGTAGTACCACCAGAAGTCGTGGGGGCAGTGTTGCGCAGACTGTGTATATTCGGTAAGTCATCTTGAACAAAAAGGATGCAACCATATTTGGACAAATGGCGGTGGTGCAACCAGTGCATAGAGAAAGATAACTAACCGCTAACCTGCGGACGCGCTAAAACTTCACTAAGCAGTGTTAGACAAAGTTATATTACAAACACATATACTCAAATGCTGTTGTAAGTATCTCAGGTAAAGCTATGAAGATACGGAATAAATAGAAAATATGAAATCCAACTCCACCGGCGACACTAGTTACCGTAGCGACATGTCAATCAAACCCCAGCATGGCAGTGATTTGTCAGATTATTCTCCATAATATCTTATTAACAGAGTAAAAAGTTAAAGATAGACCAGATCACTTATTGGAGGGTCCAAATAAAATGTTTCAGAACATAATGACTCATGACAAAAAAAATTTTGCTTAGTAGTCAGAGAGAGCAGTCTGAACTCCACACTGTCCTCTCGTGGAGGTATTGTGTACATCTACGCTAAAAAAGTACACATGGGAGTCTAGATGCCAGCAACATTTGACAGTGGTTGATATACAACACGGTGTAGGGCATAAATGGGCCTTAAGAGCCATTCAGAAGACCCTCATGACTATGTCTTCCTGTGGGCCCACCACCTGCAGGAAGGGTCACAGGGGTCTGGTGCTGTGTGGTTTGGGTGGCAGCCGAAGGCAAGGGCCAGAGTGGCCCAATCCCTGGTTGCCAAAGTGAGCTCCAACTGGGAGGAGGCCCTGGGGTAGACCCAGGACACGCTGGAGGGACTATGTCTCTCGGCTGGCTTGGGCCTATGGGGTCCCTCCAGAAGAGCTGGAGGAGGGGGATGGGAAGAGAGAAGTCTGGGCTTCTCTGCTTAGGCTGCTGCCACAACAACCCTGACCAGGATAAGCAGAAGATGATGGATGGATGAACTTTAAGTACCGTATTTGCTGGATTAAAAGTCGCGTTTTTTTTGCATAGTCTGGCGAGGGGAGCGACAAATACATCGGAGCGACTTGTATTTTGAATAAATTATAGGGTGTTCGTCACACTGACAGCCACTAGAGGAGACGAGCGGCGAGCTCTGCGTCAAGCGTGCGGCCATGGCTGTGCGCGTTCCCCCAACAGATACAACCTGTTCTGCAGAGCGACTAATACACGTTTTTTTCTTCTTCATTATGCATTTTTTGGTTCGTGTGACTAACGTACCGGAGCGACTTTTCACCCGGAAAACACGGTACTTTTTTCCCCAAAGACATAGATTTAAGTGTCTGTCATTCTTATGGTTTAAAACAAAACTTCTATTGGAGAAGTGAAATTAAGAGAAAAATAAATGCATTTAATTATTGAGAAGCACATGTCTGAGGGGAGTGGATGTGTGTATGTCAGCATGTTTTATGAAGAATATAACTGCAGATGAACACACTGTGGAGCCTCTGTTTCTACTTATATGTGCACCAGTAACACCCTGATTCAGCCTGTAACACAGCTGTTTCTTTTCCAGTCGCTCTCAGCTCAGCTTCACACAGCACGGCCTTCTGACATTTCTGTTAAATACCAGAAAATACCACTCAAGAATAAAGTCCTTTTACTGAAGGTCGAAGGCTGCTGTGACATCATGTCTGTCCATTAACATCATCCCCTTGATGGAATGTCATCAAACTTGGGAAAGAAGTTTGGACTAAAGGATGAATTGGTTTGGTTTTGGCGATAACAGGACGACGTGGTTGTGACCTTAATACATCTGACAAATCTGACTGAATTTATGATTCCTGATAGGTTGTTTAAGTTCATCCCAGTACAATCTGTGGCATTCTGAGCTTGTTTTGAGTATCTCATTGTAATTTTTGGAGGTTATAGCATGTTGCACTATCATCTGAAAATTTTTTTCTGTCATTTTCACTGCAAAGTTTGATAGGTTTCAACATTTTGCTTCTTTTACCTGTTGTTTTTTCTTTGTAGCTTCACTCTGTATCATGTTTTTAGTTTTGAACTTCTCTCAGGAACCATCATGTTTAAGTCCAAGTCTAGTTTATCTATAAAGAAAGACACATGGGAAGTCCATTCTAGCGGGAGGCGGCGCTCAGCCATCACTACACATCAGTATGCCACGCATGAGACCAAAGCAAATAAATCACATTTCACTTCTGTCATTTAACACTAGTCTGCACAATTCACTGCAGACAAGTCAGAGACTGAGTTTAAGAATCATTCTGATGAAACAGCATAGGTCATGGTCTCCAGTGTGATGGAAACTGTTTTAGAAGACAGAGTGATGTAAAAAAAACCACATGACATTCAAATGAATCAGCAAGAAACAACAACATGATGCAGCAGAATGTGGTTGTTCACTGCTGTGACCTCTGACCTCTCTGTCACATGATCAGAGTGAACACATGCAACCAATCATGATTGCACTTAACACCTAACATCATGAATTTACAGCAAAACAACCTGCCTAGCCCAGCTGCAGGATGCTAACAGCCAATGAGGGCTGATGATGATTTACTACTTATAGTTATTTGTACCACATATTCATCAAACACACAAAAAGGTCTGGATTTCACACCTTCACCATCTGGTATAGAGTGAGGAAAAAAAAAAAACTAGACAGACAGACATTGTAACTTGATGACTGTGAGGTTGTACGTTGTGCTGACTGGCAGGTCACCTGTCCAATAAAAGTCCACAACAACCAATCAGCTTCTAGCTAGTTTCCCAACATGATTGACTGCACCTTTAACTAGGATCTATCCACGTCGTCTTCAGAAAACAAAACAAAATTTGCATCGAAATGCAGGAGGTTTTGTGAGTAAAAGTAGAATATTAGAATTCTGTTGAGAATGGCATGCCCATGGAAGCAGATCAACACATCAAAACCTGTGAAACACTTCACTTAATGCTGTCATATTTTGACCTATTTCAACATGGCTTCATAATAAAAACCCAACATTCAAATTACTGAGGTTTTGGTTCAACTACAAACTAAACAGTGTGAAAAACATCTGTTCAAAACCCTCATCTTTATGCTTATCTATCCATGTATTTATTTTATTGTTATATAACAGAGACAATATAACATGACCACAAACGACTGGGAACATTTGACATACATAACATGTCTAGCGTCAGCTAATTAGATGACTTTGTCTTTGTCCCCGTCTCAGTGCAGGAACATACTCTGTGTCATACATCATGTGACGTCAAATTGTGCGTATGACTTGGTGTGTTTTTATTATACAGATTGTGTTCAGAGTAAACTGTGTATCAGGCTACAATTCCCTCATGGATCATATAGTTTGAATAGATTTGAATGTTGATTCCAGCAGAGACGACAGAAAACTCACTGCAGCCACACAATGAACACACTCTGACAAACCCTTCACCTCACACTAAATAGATCACAACATCAGTAATCTGTCATCAAGCTATGATGAGTCGAGGGGTTCCACAGGGTACTGTACTTCGCCCACTTTGTGGTATGTCTGTGGTTCTTCTGCTCTCAAACAAAACGTCTGATCCCCTCTGTCACTGACTGTGCCTCTCTGTACAGTCTTAAGACCCCGACCTTCATGTGTGAAGACCCTAGAGATGATCATGATTGACACCCTCATTTTTTCCAGTTTTTGTTAAAATTCAATCAGTTCAAGTCCAATGAATATCTTGAAATGGTTCACACATAAGTGCTAAGTTAAGGTTACCAACGCTGAAAAATAATGTACATTTCAGAATTCTACAAATAGACAACGTAAAAACGTAAAGTTGTTCTGAACCAATGGAAGTTGATCAAGACTTGAACATTGGTGCAACTAACTCCTGGAGGTGTCCCAAGTTTTCTTGATTAATTAAACCCCCTCTATCTACACAAAAAAACCTGTGATACCATACCCTCACGAGCATTATTTGAACACTATTGTACTGCAGAAAGCATTGTGTTGATATAAAAATGGTAAGAAAAAGAACAAAAACAATGCAAGAGAGACAGATCACCTTAACACTTAAATGCGAGTCTTTACTACAGAAACAATGAAGTCCAGGTGTCAGTGAGAACAGTTTCGTTCACTCAGTAACTGGAGGAAACTCTGACATGAAGAGGTCTGACAGACAAAGACACCATGTTGCTCTGTGGGTCTGTCAGACCTCGTCCTGTCAGTTTCCCCTGTTTGGAGATCAGAGCTGGAGGTGAAGTCAGAGCAGAGGAGGACATAGCTCCTCTGTTCCTCCACATTGTTTCCACTGTGCTATAACACGGGGACCCGCCCTTTGGCACATCAAACCAACACACACACACACACACCCCAGCCAGGCCCAGCCAGTCATACGAGTGTACACACACACCCACTGCGGTTACACTCAGCGTCTGTGAACCAACACTAAAGGCCATTTTCAAGCCCGTCTAAACTCTGGTCTTTATGAACAGCTACATTTTCAGACACCTTTGCATTTATACAGAGTGGCATGTCCATATCAGTCTAATCTTCTGAACAACATAAGTTAAAATAAGGTCAATCTGAACTGTTACATATGGTATTGTCTTCCATTTAAGCATAGAACACATACATTAGATAAATACATTGTCAGTTTAGTATGAATTTTCATTTTACTTCATGTTTGACACTTATTTCATTCATTTCCTTTTTTTTTTACTTCAGATTCTCTGTCACTTTTCTCATTTCAAGTTCATTTTGTTGCTTATTTTGTTTCATTTACTTTTTATTTTGTCCATTTTCTTGATTATTTCTTCATTTTATAGATTATTTGGTATTTTTCTGCTAACTTTGTTCATGTTTATTGACTTGACAATTTTGTTGGATGGGGTTAATCTGACAAACACCAAACTGTCCAACTTGAATCCTCTGCTTTGACCACTACATGGGACACTCATGCATTATGGATCATTTTGAAAACCATGTGTCCATGTTTCCTCTGCTTCTCTTTCGGGAATCGTCCCTATTGCCTTTAGGTTTAGGGTCCAGGTGTCATTTCATCAGCGGCTGGAAAAGCCTTTGTTCGGTATCAGTGTGTGACGGAGGTGAGATCAGCCTGTGGTGTCGGATCATCATCACGAAGATGAAAGTGAGCGACGACCTCAGGCGTTCTGTGTTATGACTATGAGAATCGGCCAACGCTGCCTATCAAATCTCATTCCACACATATCACTGAGAAGGAGCCAAGAGGAGAATGCTGGCGATTCAATCTACGACGCGCCGATGATCACACATTCTGAAAGGTTTGCCAGCATTCTGCAGATGTACTCCACAGATTCACACAGATACTGAGATCCCATCGGTTGTTATTTTTTACATCAATTCTTTCTAAGTGTTCAGTATTTTTGCTATGAAGGGTCGTAAAAAATAAGTTATTTTTTTCAGTACCAATAAATATGTGTTTAGACGAAAGCTAAAGTATGTGTGTGTGTGTGTGTGTGTGTGTGTGTGGTTGGGGGGGGGCCCTCCCTGGGTAACATGGGGGTGCTGGGGTAATTCTCAAGTCTGTGGCCTTGACCATGGTTAGGCCTGTTGCAATAATTAATCAACTTATCAAACAGGCAATGACAACTATCACAATCATTGTCCTCAGTGAAGGTGGGATTATTCACATGAGAGCTTTACTCCCTCTCCTCTCCTGTGTCTATGACTGACAGGGAGGAGGGGTGGAACAAGGGTGGCATCTAACACACACAGGAGGGCGACAGTTGCAGTCCTATCGCCAAGCAGGGCTGCCCCGCTCCGGTTGCCGACTGTGGCTCTTGGTGGATGACACTGCGGATGGCAACCAACAACTTTGAACATAAAGGCTGTGTGATGATGATGAGTGAAACCGAGCTGCACCCTGAGATCCCCGACACAGCGGTGCAGCTAGCAGGACGCACCATCCACTGCCGCCATCACAACCGTGACTCTGGTGAGAACAAAGAGGACTGCGCATCTATGTTAACTGATGCTCAGAGAACAAAGTCGATCCTGCTCCCCTCATCTAAGACCAGTTTGTTGTACCAGTTTACCTTCCTCCCCAGGCAAACGCTAACCCAGCCCTTAGCCACCGCTACAGTCCAGCACAGTCTAACATCATACTGGACCAAGCTGGAAAAAACGTCTAATAACCTAGAGTTTGTGAGACTTTCTAGGAGACAGGTAAACTTTGTTTTTTGTGCTTTGTCATATTTAAGATGAGAATTCACCATTAGCATAGACCTGGTAGAAAGTCAGAAAACAGAGAAAAGTATGTAATGGACACTCGGCTCCTTTTTCATTTGACTTAAAGACAAAATAATTCCACATCTGACATGCAGAGTTTGGATTTGAAAGCAGCTCCATTTTTTTAATTACAGCCATGCCAACAATATTGTTAATTGTAATAATTTCTAGGGCAATATATCGAGTAATAGAAAACTTTTGGTAACAGGCCTAACCATAGTACAGGGGTGGGATCCAGAGGTATATCCCGGGCCCCTTCAGCATCTGCCCACTGTGACTGGTTTCCATCCCACTCCTCAGAAATGAAGGATGTCACTATATGCTACTGTAAACCATGGACATGAATACGTGTCAATATCTGTGAAATAAAAACATCTTTCATGAATATTAGTTAATAGTTTCTGGACAACATTTCAAATGATGCATTAAACCCTGAGTAGCAACACCAAGAAATAGAAAAAAACTGAAAACAGGAAGTAAATGTTCTATCAGAGGTTCTGTTTGGTTCAGTAGGAGTCATAGAAAACCTACTGCAGCTTCAGGTTTTACAAAAAAAAAAAAAGAATCCCAGTGTGAACTCCAGTCTGTGTTGGCGTAGATTTACCCAAAGGCCGCAGAAAACCTGGAATTATTTTAAATCCTAACATTTCATCATCGTACTCAGCACAACAGTTCAGAATAAAAAATGGACAAATGATACTGAGCTTACATGTGTTTCACAGTATGTAACAGGAGTAATGATAGAACCATACAATGCTATGTCTGAAACGAGGTGACCAGTCAAACCACAATGAGTGTAATCAGCATTGAACTCTGACCCTTGGAAAACACCAGAACCATGTCAGACACTTTATTTGCTGCTTCACCTTTATCACACTGACCTCAAACAGTGATCAGTAGATCCCTGAGTCATCACAAAGCATTTCCCAGTTATATTACATTTGAACACAGTGACTAGACGGTGACTGTGGAGGATTCATGTACCAGTACAGCGACACCAAAGTAAAGTCTGAACGTCAGAAGTACAAGTACAATTCAAATACTTAGTTTTCTGAGGGTGTGAGGACATTATATATACATAAAATAAAGAATAGGTTCTGATCATTATGACTGTTATTGAAGGTTTCTTTTACGATAGTCCTAGTTTTTAGCTGACTAATCTCAATGATGTGGCAGGTGAACTATGTCAACCTCACAGCTCTCATGTCTACACTTCAAAATCATTAATAAACTCACTGTACACAAAACTAGAGGTAGATGGATTATCGCCAGGCTGATTATCGGCAGCGATATTTGGAATTTTGACGTATATCAGTATGGGTTTTTTAACTCTGACGGGCCGATATCAAGAAATCAATTAAAAACTCAGTTATTTCGGCTCAGCTGCTCCTCTCTCTCCTGCCACTTCTATCTCCAGCATTGTTCCGCCCAAGGCGCAATCTGATTGGTTAAGCAAGCCACAGTATGTGTAAGCCGTGTGTGTGTTCTCACACACACACACACACACACACACACACACACACGGCAGAGAGGCAACGTTTTCTCATGTGGAGAACTTAAGATTCAGAGAGCAAGCATATGTGTCGAAGGTAAATGCAGAAAACTCTCCCGAAATTGTAATAAACATTCCAGTGCTCTATGTCTCATAACAACCACTAATGTCACAGTGTGTAGCAGAATAGGGCAGAGTAAACATTAGCTGCCGCAAACGTACCTCCTGTACCTCTTACGTATCTCCCGACATATCTGTGAATTACTTGAAAGAAGGGGCTGATAATATCGACAGTCAAACAGTCAGTGACAGTAAAAGCATGTGTGTGTGATTGAAAGAGAGCACATAAAAAAACTCAATTCACTTTTTTTGTTTAGGGAAGCGCGCCAAGGTGGAGGCTGCTTAGTTTTTACCAGAACATTAGCTCACCGGTCTGGCTGTAAACGCTCAGTAGACTATGTATTAACAATGAGGAGAATGTATGTAATGTGGCGAATAGTGTGTGTTTGCTTTTTTACTGCAAATGAAAATCAGCTCCCAATATCGGTTATCGGCCTCCTTAACTACTAATAATCGGTACTGGTATCGGCCCTGAAAAACCCATATCGGTCGATCACGACACAAAACAGTGGTGGATGCCATTGATACCCTCAGTCACCTCACCAGGCCTGACCTCATACACCTTCACAGTAATCCTCACCCTCTCTATAGAGCTCGAGAATTCACAAAGCACTCTGGGACATCAGTGCCATATTTTTGCCAGGAGAATGGACATGGAGAGAAACCATCATCAAGCAGCGTGGACATGAACGAGAAAAACAAACACATGAAGCACGACAGCTTAAAAGCTGATAACTGCTATTGAGAAATAAGTACAGTCGGAAGAATTGATGCGTGTGGGGACAGACAGCGGTAGATTTTGCCGAGCTACCAATACTAACATTGCAGGACATTTTCACGTACCCTGTTCATGCTGTTAGTGCTTACACTTCAGAACGATTTAAAACTACAACAGGTTCATCTACCCATTCATCATCCTGTTATCCTGGTCACCATCTTGGGGGCAGCAGCCTGAGCAGAGAAACCCAGACTTCCCTCTCCCCACCCCCCTCCTCGACTCCCAGGCCTTTCCAGGCCAGCTGAAACTCATAGTCCCTCCAGCATGTCCTGGGTCTACCCCAGGGGTTCCACCAAGTTGGAGCTAGATTTGGCAACCAAGGATTGGACCACCCTTGCTCCTGCCTTCAGCTACCACCAAACCATACTTCACCGGACCCTTATGACCCTTCCTGCAGGTGGGGGGCCCACAGGAAGACATAGTCACAGGGGTCTTCTGAATCACTCTTAGTTTGACCTGTCACCTAGGACCAGTTTGTCTTGGGAGACCCTACCAGGGCAACTGTCAAGACCAACTTTTTGATCTTGGAGCACATGTGCTCCCAACCTGAAAAGGTTGGGTGCACAGCCCAAAATTTAGACGCACAGGCCAAAACTATGGTCACACAAAGTACCATGATACTTTTCTGAATATTTGCCAGAAAAAGTATTAGGTAAACAACTGAACACAAAAAAGGGGGTGTACTGACTTCTCAAACCTTCTTTTCTATGGCATCCAGTAAAGGTCAACTGAACTGGAGCAGGGTCACTCAGACAGGCGGTTGCAACATTTCTACACCGACTGAACAAACTTCACAGTCTAACTCATACGATCTGAAAGCCAACCTCCTCTACTACCATACTGTACGGAGCCCTGGCTGTGTTTCTGTGAAAGCACTGGCTTTCACAGAAACATATGACCTAACCGAAAGGAATATGTTCCTTGCATAAAAACATTACACAACTACTAGCATTATTGGTTTAATGTTGAAAATTAATTGATTTTAAGAATGTATGACAGATGGTAATGCATGAGCATTTAAACCACATCATGACCTTACTCTTTCCACTCCTTTACTAAAAGCTATTAAATATTGAATAGAGGCATGCCTTCACTCTCCACGTGACCCACCAGCACACTGACAGGATGACCCTCCTTCAAAATGCACACATTAGTGATGGACCATACCACATTTTTAAGATTTGATACAATGCTGACTACTTTTTTGGGAAATTGAATCGATGCCAATACTTATAATTTTTTATTGGTGATTTTTTTCAATCAAAATATTATTGCCAAAGACAATAATATGACCACTTAACAACTTTAATGTTGCAAAAATGACATTTAAAATACACTCAACAAAAATATAAACGCAACACTTTTGTTTTTGATCCCATTTTTCATGAGATGGACTCAAAG
>JAQQAE010021969.1:0-10345 GCA_029823295.1 Pseudamia nigra | reverse complement strand
AAACCTCTCTTATCTTTTTAAATGGGTGAACTTGCACATTTTTACGTTGCCCAATACTTATTGTCCCCACTGTACACTTCAAATGAAATAATGATGCTGAGGAGTTCAACCCGTGCACACATCACACATTAGTGAGGGCTTCATGCTCATTAGGCAAATGTTTCATTTGGTGGATCAAATAAAAACAGGCACTAAAATGCAAAAACAACCAGCTCACTCACAAAGAGGCTCCTATAGAGAGACGCAGTGTTCTCACAGAACACGAGGCCGGCCACCCGCCTCTCTTTAAGGAAACCAGAACCCAAACTGCCCTCAAAGATGCTCTTCAGAACCAGAGAGAGGAGAAGAGAAAAAGAGGCTGAGGAGAGGAAGGTCACACAGCACAACACAACAAACAGGCTTCTCTAAGGATTTACACCAACACACTGCCTGCACAGGGAGAATGAAACCTGAGTGGGCGGTGTGAGTGACCGGTCAGAAACACCTGGGATCAGAGCCGTTCGACCCCAACCCGGGATCAGAGCCGTTCGAGCCCTTCAAAAATGTCTGCATAGCAAAAATGTACAGAACAGCTGACTCTGAATTTTATTCTGAGACACAGTTGAAGATATTAGAGTCAATTCGTGCTTTTAGTTTATTAGTAAAAGATGTAAAAGATGCAACAAGATGAAAACTACTGTATGTAAACATGCAGAATAGTGACATGAAATAAAAAGTATAAGTAGAAACGAAGGGAAAAGTGGTGATGGTAAATCATCATCATTAAATGTCACAAAATAAAATGTATCATAATGACAGTAATGATGTTATTTAATATGTTATATATCCTCACATTTCTCTTTAGGTTTATTATGTTCATATTTTCAGTCAGAACACTTTCAAACTTTTTACTGTTTTTTATCATGTATATCTTTGGGAACACTCAGCTTTGAGTTCTGACCTTAAAGAAAATTCAAAATAAAAAATTATTCTCATGTTTCATCTTTCAGCAGTTTCTTTATTGTCGTTTGCATTTTGTTGCATATTTTATGTCTTTTTCCTTCAACTTTTATTTAGGATCAAAATCAAATTTTAAACCTGACCAAAAAATGTAGTTACATAATAAAAGATATTATAAAAGTTCATTCACCTACTGACTGAACAGGCAGCATAGACATAAAACATATGAACCCTTTAAAGCCTCGTGTTTCATATTTGACCCTTAATTCATCAGTAAAATGTTTTTTTGTCCTTAAAAACTGGTTGTAGACAGTAAAACATTGCAGTGTACTGACCATTCAGGCAGGTGGCAAACCTCTGAGGAGGGGTCATCCTCGTACCCTCCTGACCCTGACCCTAGCTCACCTTAAACAGTTTTGTGAAAACACTTTTCAGAATACTTTTGGTGCGGAGGAGAAGTTGAAATAAATGCGATGTTCTCTGTTTGATGGTTAATTAAAAAACACATGAACGAGTTTCACCAAAGCCTGATGGATCAAACATGACACAAGACTAAACTCACGTAGACTAAGTGTTTTCTTAAGGTCTGAAGGTCCAATAAACACTTCAGTGTCATACATCCATCATCTTCTGCTTATCCTGGTCAGGGTCTTGGGGGCAGCAGCCTAAGCAGAGAAGCCCAGACTTCCCTCTCCCCAGCCCCCTCTTCCAGCTCCTCTGGGGGGTCCCTCAGGCATTCCCAGGCCAGCCGAGAGACATAGTGTCCTGGGTCTGCCCCAGGGCCTCCTCCCACTTGGAGCCAGTTTTGGCAACCAGTGATTGGACCACCCAGGCCCCCGCCTTCAGCTGCCACCCAAACCACACAGCACCGGATCCTTATGACCCTTCGTGCAGATGATGGGTCCACAGGAAGACGTAGACATAAGGGTCTTTTGAATCACTCTCAGTCTGAGTTTCAGAGAATTAGAATTTTCCAACAATTTTCTGATGGTTCAGCTTTAAAAGGGTTAATCATGAGATCAATATTTTTTATATGTGAATGTGTGTTTTCTTCCTTCATGTTTGTATTTGATGGATAAAGGTTGTGGAAGCTGCACCAGAATAAAACCTAGAGGATTTAAAGAATCAGAGACTGCCGAAACTAAAGCAGAGGGTTAAGAGAATATGGACGAAGATACGATAAGAGGACTCAAACCAAAAAGAATAAAACGACTGACAGAAAATTTACTTGAACAATATTTAACACACGAGAGACTCTGACTGTCGTCATGACAACACATCATGTAACACTACTAATGGTCATTCTGTTGGTTAAAGGGTTGGACTCCACATTTAAATATAGAACAAACAGGGAAAACACAACATGTGCGACCTGAATCATTCAACTGGATAAAACACAGTTAAAAAACACAGTTAAAAACAGAATAGACTATCAGAGTTTGAGTTTCCTTCACTGCGTCTCTCACAGACAGGCTTTGTTTAGCTGATCTCCTCTGGTCTACATAAACTCCTGTGTGAACTGAGCGGCGTAGTGGGACCTACCGGCAAGTTTCTGGCCGAATCCAGGAAGACGACGAGCAGCGCCGATGACAGACCGTCGTTGGCTTGACCTTGATCAGCTTTGATGCTACCCAAAACCTGAAAAAAGAAAAAAAAAAGAACAATACATTCCTGAGTGTGTGGTGTCAACTGTCTCAGAGTCAGCCTTAAGGCCCATTTATGTTCTACACTACCTGTGTTGCATATCAAACACTGTCAAACGTGGCTGGTCTTCATACTCCAATGCACACTTTATGCCGGTATGGTTGTACACAATACATCCACTAGAGGACAGTGTTGAGTTCAGACTGTCCTCTAGTGTGAAGTTACATTGGATTTATCTCTGAAAATACTAAGTGAAAAATTATTTGTCCTGAGTCATTATGGTCTCCAACATTTTATTTGTTCCCTCTAATAAGTGATCTGGTCCATCTTTAACTTTTAGCTGTGTTATTATTAAGATATTACAGCAAATAATCTGACAAATCACTGCCTTGCTGAGGTTTGGTTGATATGTTGCTGTGGTAGCTAGTCTCGCCGGCAGGGTCGGACCGAGTCGTACCTTTGTATCTTGTATTTATTCAATATGTTCATAGTTTTACCGGAGATACACTCGACTGCAGTTGTGGGTGGTCCCTCGCTAAATCGCGGTTCCCTCCTCGGCCTTGCTGTTTCGCAGATTTTTTTTTTAGTGCAATTTTCACTTTTTATACAGCGTATGAACGCGCTTTGTGCCTCTGAAGCGCTGTGTGTTTGTGGGTTTTCTGACGGACATGCGAGTGTCTGACAGACGCCCGCGGTGTCGACGAAGGCCTTCATTGGAGGTGGTCACTGTCGCAGAGCGAAGGGGGTTGTGGGGGGGTGGCGTGTGGCGTGCTGCGGCGGAGCAGCGCCGGCGTGGGGGATGGTGCGCTGCAGTGGAGCGGCAAGGACTTGAATCTTCTTTTTTAAGGCGTCACCAATCTGCCTGACAATCTCTCCTCTTTTTGGTGCTGGAACATCGCCCATGTCTTCCAAGCTTTCCGTGTCTTCTGGATAGTTTCTTCATACTCCAGCATAGTAGCTTGGATTGCTCTGGCAATCGGCTCATTATTGGCAGGACAATATGATGTAACAACCTCTCCACTGCCTCCCCAGCTCCCGTTGTATACCCCAGGGTTGTCCTCAGACAGGTCCGGCTCTTTCAGACAGGCACATTTGGGCCTGACCCGACATGGCTGCTGGTGGTAGACTGATGTGAATTTGTTTAGGATTAGTAGCTTGCCGTGCCAGGCAGTGGTCAGAGTCAAGCAGTGCTGCATGGGTGGTTGATATCAAGTTCGTAGGGCCACATCCACTCTGAGCATGGAAAATCCTGTCCAAATCCAGCTGTACGTTCACTGACCTTCCAAGCTCTGCATTCAATAAGCACACACCTGTTCAACAGCTACATAAAACCCTTCAATGTAGAGCACAGCTGGACAATCAGAAAGTCAAACTGTTCCACACTGTAAAACTTAGCTGGGTCGCACGGTTTCAGCCGTCAGTAACTAAAAAGGCAATGACTGTGATTTAAAACCGACAAAAATGACTGTTATAAAAAACAAGTTAAAAAAAGTACTGTTCATATATCGTTTCCTGTTTGAATTCAGCCACATCTGACACAAACACAATGCCAAGGAAACGAAAGAGGTGAGTTTAGAGGGGAAAGACTGGAACTTCTACTAGATCGACACATCTACAACAAGCTGACCTGGTCCAGTTGGTCGGAGGTGGACAGCAGTGATAACCACTCCAATTTGAGGTGCAGCTTCCCTGTGGCCACGTCATCCATCGCGAACCACTGCAACACAAACAGCCTTCAGTCACACGTCATCACTGTGATGACCAGAGTAAATCTACATTTAATGTCACTCTGAGGGGTCTGTGACTCATAACCATAGAAGAGTTGGAAAAAGTAGAAACCAGACGGTCAATTCAATTCAATTTTATTTGTATAGTGCCAATCATAATTGACGACGTTTTGAAGTCGATTCCCCCAGAGGCCATTCAGCAGTACTACACTTCAGCCCACACATTGAAATATTCTAAATTGCCAGAATGTTCCAAAAATAGGTTTGAAAATCCGTGACATGACCTGTGGTGCACAGTCTGAGCGGCTGTTGGACGAGTGAGGAGGTGTATGAGTAGGAGAGGAGGAGATCAGCAGGATGCATGTGCAGTGACCCTCCTACGCTTGTGCAGTGGGATGCATAACGCAGAAATCAGAAAAGTTTTCTCTTCGTTGCTGGTGAGCATCTTTCCATAGGGAATGAATGGGAACCATCTTGGAAACCCCTGGTTTGCTCATAACTCTTCTGAGTCATCTTTAGGTTATGCATGCTGCCGTGATGTCACATGAATTTTACAGCCTTTTGAAAATTATTCTGATGTAAAAAAACATCTTTTCAACACAGATTGGGGATGAAATTTAGCCCATCCCTGCTCTAACTGTGATCCAAGGATGTGTGTAGGTTTGGTTTTATTTCAATATTTAATTGTGAAGACAGTAAAACTCATTCACATATGATGAATACTACAACTTGAACACTGTATGAACATTTCAGTAGAAATAAGCAAATACTGTTACCAATATACCACCACCACCATCCCCCACCCCAGCAATATTTAAAGAGGGACCAACGTCATGTCATCAAAGATCAACTACGAATATAAAAGTAAAATGAACAAGGTCATAAACTCCATGATTATTATGTTTTCATCATCCTGTAAGAAACATTAAATTAACTTGTTCATGAATATGATGCTCTGGATACTGAAATAAAGCTGTTACGAAGGACAGAATACATGCAAATGTGCTGCCCAAATAAACCCAAAATGACCAAATATAGTCAAAATCAGAGAAGGTACCCTGTGGAAATTCTGCACCAGTGTGCAAAGTTTGATTGAAATCAGACTTTCCGACTTAAGTCTTTGAACCCAAAATGACCAAATACAGTCAAAATCAGCAAAGGAACTATATGCATAACGTTATTCTGCACCACTATGAAACTTTGTGTCAAAATCTGCCCAAAATGGTCCAAAACGACCTACTGTAAGTAGGAGATGTCCTCACACGCTGTGATTCTACATCACAGTGTTAAACTGTATTAAAGTCAGAGGATAACTAAGATTGATGCCTCTGAAATGTCATTTCCTTAGGACCCAAAATTCCAAATTATTGCCAAAATGAAAGAAGGTCCCCCGAGAGACTGCTGTTGTGGACCAAAATTCTATTCAAATTGGATGTAGAAGATCTGGCTCCGGATGGACGGACCCCAAAACTTTAACCACCACTGACTTTTCATCTAGGCAGAGGATAAAAGCTGTATTTATAAAACACGTACTTTAGTAACAAGAGCCAAAACTGTGTGGAAATTATGTGAATTACCTCATCGACCTTCTGGTCCTTCTGGAGCTCGGCCACGTTGATCGTCAGACTGAAACAGAAGGTCGACACTGAACAACACAAACACACTGACGCACCTTGTCCATGTGTCATGTGTTGAATTCAGCAAAAAGTATGAAAGCAAAACATCACAGCATCATCTCAATCATTAGTACAAGTTAATATGTCACAGAATGCAAACTAAAACATGAGACCGGGACACATAAGCTGCAGCTACGTGGGTGTGTGGGTTTGTGTTCTGGTGATGCTGAAGCCAAACAGGTGATGTAGTTAGGCGAAGGTGGAGCGAACGCTAACCTTCCCAGGAAGTCGTCTTGATCAGTGTCTTCATCAAACAGCTCGATCTCCAGGTTCTGTCCTGAGTGTTCGTACACCAAGGCCTGAAGGACAGAGCAAAAGTCACACCTACACACAGCTGGACATCACTCCATTCTAACATTTTGTTAATTTTCTGGCGTTCTGTGTATTTTAACCAATTTTCCTCATTATTTTGTTAGTTTTTACTCATTTTTTGATGATTTTTACTACGCTTTTTACTTATATTTGCTTGTCTTGTTTATTTTTTGTTTCTTTGTCATATTTCTTCACTTCGTAATTATTTTGTTCAATTTGACTCTTTTTGATGCTTATTTTCTTAATTTAGCGAGGTTATTTGGTAGATTTTTACTGCTAACGTTTGGCTGTTTTGTTTATTTTATTCTTTTGTCATTTTGGTTTATTTTCTTCATTTTTTTCCCCAATTTTGCTCATTTACTTAGTTTGTTTTTCATCATTTTTCTGGTTAATTGATTCATTTTTGCAGATTGTCTTGATTCTTTCCTTAATTTTGTTCATTTTCTTCAGTATTCTGTTTATTTTTTACCCATTTTGTTGCTTATTTTCTTATTTGGTAGATTTTTACTCATTTGGTTTCTTATATTTTCTCATTTCATTCACTTCATGATTTTTGTTCAGAGTTGCTCATTTTCTTGACTATTTTGTTTGCTTTTCTTCATTTTTCTGGTTAATTGGTTAATTTTTGCACATTTCCTTTGTTGGTTTGTTCATTTTGTCATTGTCTTGATTATTTTCTGTTTCCTTTAGTTCATTTTTTAAATATTCTCTTAAATTTGACTAATTTTTATTAATTTTCTTCATTCCTTTGTCAGTGCCACCGTTCAGACACTGGGATCTTTAATGATGATCAAATGAACTGCTCTTTTTTTCTCTATAATTATAAAAACTAATTTGATTTATTCAGTACGTGTACATATGTCAAATAAGCATAAATCAGACAAAACGTGTCCATCCTGTCATCTTCTTTTTTTTTTCATTTTTACATGATTTTTGTCATGCTGCATGTTTTAGTAAAAATTTCAAACCATAAACAACCGTCTGGTTTCTCTCACTCAGGACTAATATGTCACCTTTAACTCTGAGTAAAATAAAGATTTGTCATTAACTGTGATAAACCTCCTGATTGACTGAAACATTGTAAATATTCATATGCAGCTCTGTCTCTAACACCAGGACGTCCATGCAGACCCCCCCCCCCTCACCTCGTACACCTCGTTCCATTTGGGGTTGACCGTCTCGTGGCAGACTTTACTCTGGAACAGCTGCGTCCCCAGGCGAATCACTCCGTATGGGTCCGACTTGCCTTTAATCAGCCCCCCGAGGAACTTATCTTTACCCAGCAGGTCCTGGGCCTCGACGAAGTGGATCCGTAGGATGCCCTGAATGGATGGATTGAGGGGAGGGTGGGACGACAAAGAGACCAATGAGAGAGTACCGGTAGCTGGATTCTTAAAGATGTAAAATTAGAAAGAATGTTGGTTTGATGGATTAAAGCATTTCAGTACAAACATGATGTGACATACACTCTCACGTAGAGTCACATAATGTGTATGAGTATCACTCATAAAGACGATGGCTGATGTCCGTAGCAAACATTAAATACATTCAATACTTAAGAATCATATTCTTTGTTTTTTAAATGACGTCCTTCAGCCTGTGGTCCTGATGCTGACTGAGCTGCTATTTGATCGGGTTCGGCTCCATACCTTGGGCATGGGGAAGCGGAGCTGGGCCAGCTGGGCTTCTCCCACCAGGGGGATGGTGATACGATTGGGCAGAACCAGTTGACTGCTGATGATGTCCTGGATGATGTTGTCACTTAAACCGCTGAGACAAATGAAGAGAAAGAAGCACAGAGAGAAAAGAGAGACATCAAAAGGGAAGAACAGATAAAACACAGAAGAGAGGAAGTTCAAGAATCATTCCATATGGAGGAAAGCAAGAGAAGAAAAACATGGGTAACGGACGGAAAAGGACGGAAACAGAGAGACAGGAGAGAGTAGGACAACACAGGATGGAGAGAAATGAAGAGGAAACACAAACAAGAAAGAGACATCATTGTTTTACCATTTTATCCTCATCCAGCAAACTGAAACTACCTGTCTGTCTGTCTACAAGATGTCTCATTTGAAACATATTCATGATAGCCCCTTGAGTCGAACATCTCATTTTTAAGGAGGTTCAACACAAAACATATATCAGACACAATCACAGCAGCTGAAAGCATACAGGGAGGTTGAGGATGGAGTCTGCACTCTGATGTTACATCACATCCTCCAGAGGGCAGCAGCGTGCTGCATGCACACAGCTGCTCTGAGGCTGAAGCAGACGCTTCTATTCAGTTTCGCATGAATTCAAAGTAGATGTTGCTGTTCACCTGGAGCAGCTGATGTGAAATAAGAGTGTTGACACTCTTAACATCTCAAGAACATATCAGCAGTTATGAATGTGTTTGCACCGATAGAGGCTGGATGGTACGTCTCTATATTCCACATTCCAGACAGATTTGAGGATTGAAAAGAGTACAACGATAAACTCTGAAAACAGAGACTAAAATACTTGTGTTTTATTATGGCATTATCATTATCATTACCAATATTATGGACGCAGTGATTTGTTCACATGCCTTATTGTTAATTCATCTATATTCAAATAAAATGTCCATTGAGGGGCAAAGCAATATTTTGTCACCTGCTTCAGACTTTAAAGCTCCTGTAAGCAGATCACATTCAGTGAAATCAGTAAGTAGGTTTTAATTTGAAACAATGAATACTTTTTGACAAGCTGATGTCAATTTACAGAACAACACTGAGACTTTAAACTAACAACAACCATGATCAGGTGGAGAAATTAAAGCCACACATTACTTTAGTACTCATAACCTTCATCTTTAACATTCTGAGTAGGTTTGTGTTTCTCTTCACTGTGTAGAGATAGTTTGCCCTTCAAAATAAAAGCATTAGCTCCAAAAACTCAAGCTACCATGTAGAGTTTGTTAATTTCATTAAATATGGATGGCTGGTTGCTTAAGGTTTCCATGAATTCTTATTCAACTCCGTTATTACATAAAAACTAAACTCCATAGAGACTCAATGTATAATGACGGTCAGGGATGAGGTTTCTCCAGAGGAAGGGCTGAGAACTCCACCCAGGAGGAGCTCAGAAGGCTGGAGGGAACAAGGGCCGGAGGTTTAGAGGGGAGGTCGGGGTCCTGCCCTCGGAGGAGGTTTAGAGAGGAGGCCGGGGTTCTGCCCTCGGAGGAGGTTTAGAGAGGAGGTTGGGGTTCTGTCCTCAGAGGAGGTTTACAGAGAAGGATGGGGTCTACTACACTGCACTGATATCAAAACAGGGTTTGGGGCAAAACCTGAATAATTTGTGCTCATTAAACAGATCAGATGAGAGATGAAGACCTGATTGAAGACCCCCCCAAACAGAGACCTGTGACCTCATGCAGCTCAGAGAACTAAAGACATCACATGCTACTTGAAGAATTACATACTACCTACATATAATATGAACCAATTAGTTATCACTGGTTATATACACGTTTTTAGAAAGTATTGTAATACATTGTCATTGTAATAGTGAAACCAATGGTTTCCTGAGGGCACAGCATCACTAAGGAAATAAGTTACACACACACACACACACACACACACACACACAGAGGGGAGGGTGGGGTAAATGCAGTTGAATTTCACACACACATACACTGGTGTTTCCCTACAAACTCGTCAAACAAGGAAAGCAACATTTCACAGGGAGGAGTCTTCGAAAAACCACAGAGTCTGTGAGCTGAAAACAAACAGCCAACAGGCCAGCGCAACACACACACACACACACACACACACACACACACACACGCACACATATTTACACAGTACTCCCAGTGACACAGACTGGAAACACTGGTCTATTGTTTCCCTGCCACTGCTCCTGTCCATTTCCACACATACAGATGTGGATAAAATTGTTGGTACCCTCTGTAAATGACAGAAAAACCAACAATGGTCACAGAAAGAATTTTAATCTGACAAAAGTAATAATAAATAAAAATTTTATGAAAATTAACCAATGAAAATCAGACATTGCTTTTGAATTGTA
>JAQQAE010021968.1:0-10345 GCA_029823295.1 Pseudamia nigra | reverse complement strand
CACCTCCTCCCCCGCTGTGACAAAGATAGACGATTTCCACGCTTCCTCCATCACAGGGCCTGAATAAGTCTATCTGCTGTCATTCATGGTGATCGTTTCACTGAGACGCCTGAAAATGCAGTGTGTTTCTTGAGGTCTAGACTTAAGCCTTTGACCCATGTCAGCAAGGTCATTGCTTATCTGCACAGCTACACTGACGACTTGTCAAGCTGGAAGTATTTCTAGAAAGTCTTGCTGTTTATATTCTTGGGTGTGATAAAATCTCACTGCATTTGTCAAGCGTACTCTTAGTAAATGCAATGTAGACTTTGCCTATTTCCTTGTGATTAAAACAGTATTTCCACTGTTTGCATCAGAATGTTTACAGCTTTTACACCATCAAAGATAATTAAACTGTACTAAAATTTTGCATAATTCTAAAGGAATGCACATTCATAAACTCAAAGGGTAGACTATTGGAAAAATCACTGCTTCACTGTCCACCAGATGGAAAAGCCAGATCACTCCACTGCAGACTTAGGGGGAGGTTCATTTACCAGGGTTTTATTAAGACTAAATTTTTTTATTCCACTTTTTCCAGACCTTCCAGCCTCAAAGTTCTTTGTAAGGTTACACACACTATTAAAAACATTGAACCAAAGCTAGACTTTGTTTTTTAGCTAGACTTGTTGTTGGGTCTCGACAGCAGTCTGTTCACTGTACTTGCCAAATAGCTGTGGTTGGGGAGAGTAAAAAAAGGCATTCAAGTTATTTCCTCTCAGCTCCTCAATGTTCATATGGGAGAAAATTGAGTGGAGGCTTACTGCATGCGTAAGAACCAAACATACCATTGATTTCAGTTTCTTATAGATACATAATGCAATATTTATTACTTGCATTCATTTTTTATGAATTGTTTAAGGTCATATGGCACTATAAGATTTAAATTGATATCTTCCAGAGAGCCAAGTAATGGGCTTTCTGTTGAGGGCACTGACCCACTGTTAGCTGCAAAATGTACAAGACCTGAGCTGCAGTGAATAACCCTGTACTGGTAGCTGCAGACTTCATCTGTTCTGATCCAGTTCCCTTGTCTGTGAATCAGAAGACCAAGGAGTTGAAGCAGAAGTCGGAAATGCAAATAAAGAAACTCGCGTTTTGTGCAGGACCAAAAAACATGGTATTCATTTTCATGGCACTTGTGGTAACCATTTTCCACCCTACAGAAGTATTTGTCACCCTAGGTAAGAGGTAGGGCTTCATTAAAATGCTATATCACACACAGTGACACCACATTTCACCCACAATTAATTCCAGCTAGTCTCTCCTCTCAGGTACCTGACAACTTCTCCTTATCCTCTACAGGATCCCATTTCAACCGGCAACAGCAACAGCAGCAGCAGCAGCACAGCCATGCTACCTCTTGCCGGCACTTCCAGTTAGGTCCTCAGGCCCCTCTGCCCATGGACTTCCCCATGCCCCACCCAGGGCAGCCACAGTCAGGCATTAACCCCCACCTGGCCCCTCCCGGCCATCAGCATGGCCCTCCACTCCACCCACCCCTCAACCCCCTGCCCGGCCCCCAGTTCCAGGACATCCCTGCCCCTCCCTTCCTACCTCAGGCATTACACCAGCAATACCTCCTCCAGCAGCAGATCCTTGAGGCCCAGCACAGACACATCCTGCCACCCTCCAGGTATCCGGACCGATTCAGGGAAAAATTTGTGTTCATTCATTCACGGCAGGGATTTAGCAGTGACATATCAAATATTTTTTCCAGGATTTTCTCAAATGTTCAGTTCTTTGTCTTAGTAGGCGCACCCCTGAGAGAGTCCCCCACCAGCCCCACAGACTGCGGCCTGGCTATGAGTTTGCGCCCCCTCTTCATGTCCCGCCTCAGCCTGTGGTGCAGCAGCCCCGCTATCTGGCTGAAGGAACAGACTGGTAAAGAAACATTTTTTTATGTTCAAAACTTTCTTTGGGCTTTAGCACCAAATAGAGGTCAGCAGTCATACCATTACCAGTGATAATTTGCCATATGATTTGCATTTCAGGGAACATATACAATTTGTGAAAAGTCACTGCTGTCATAGTTTTTTTTAATCTCCATTAATATTCATTTTACCTGAAATGAATACCAATAAGTTGTTTATTTTAGCTATTTTCTACATATTGCAATCATATATTTCCTGAATGATGCAAACATGCAGACATAGTTAATTAACAGTTACAGAAGAGGTGAGAAGAATAGTGATTTAGACCGAGGACTGTGATTGTGCTGTGATCTTGTGGCGTGATTGTCCAATGCTATTGTCAGCAAGTACCATCGTACACCACTCATTTCAGTTCAGAAGCTCAAATTTGGCCAGTTTGTTTTCTTGTCAACTGACTTCTGAACCATCACGGAAGAATTTCAGGGCTTGTCAACTTTCAGTCAAGCTTCAAACACTTGACTGAAGCAGCTGGAGAGCAGGTTGAAAATGGTCTCCAATTTAAATTAGTATTTTTGTAGTACTAGAAAACCCCCCACAAATGTAGAAACAGTGTTGAAAAAAACCACACAGCAGAAAATGTCACGCCAATGAGAAAATGTAAACCTTATAATATTAAATGAAAACAGGCAACAAATTGAAAGGTTATGGAGATAATCCTTATGTTTTTTCTGAATACTTGCATGCTTTTTGGAAATCTTGAAGTTGTTTTGGAAATTACAGGCTAATGACAAATGTTCCAATGCAGCGGTAATCACTGCAACTACTTCAATGTCACTAAAAATCTACCCAAACCGTAAAAGGCTTAAAACCAATCAAAAGGACAACACCCGCACCAGCATATGTTATTACCTATGTGATTGCGGCAAGACCTTGAGTTTAATCTGTCAAAGTCACTGAAGTTCATATGATGAAGACATCACATATGGCATCCTATTAGGGTATAGTTGTAATCATAATACTGAGTTTGTGTCATATGACCAGCCTGTGTTTTCCATTATAAAAGCATGGGTTGATATTTTGACCTTGACTGGATTAATCACAAAGTCATTTCCAGATCTCCACACCTCCCACCTAGCTGCCAAATTTGGTCCATAATTGGCTAAAATTGTGGACAGATGACTGACTAACAATATCCCCTCACTGGCTATCACGTCCCTCCTCAGTTCTAAGGCTTTGGTGAAACACCCAAGATGTTTTGGACACTACTGAAGTCAAATTAAATCAGTGTAATGTATTATTTATCCAGTGAAACAGCCTGAAACTGAAATGTCAAGATTTTTTCTATCACAATAGCACACAAATTACGAATAAAGCAAAAAATGGGCAATTATCACTCAGTGTACAGAGGCTGTTTAAAATGAGGTATCGGCAATCTGATGTGAGAGACTCATAATGGCATGGACAGATGTTAAATATTGTTGTCTGTTGATTTGGGGCAGACGTCTCAAATAACTGTTTAGATTATATTAAGCTGTGCAGTACATTGATCCAACTTAACAAAATTGGATAGAAATAATTTAATCATGCATGACACTGGTAAATTTGGTCTAGAACGGGGGTCTGACACTATTATAACTTCAATGAACCAAATAATCACAAAATCAACACCAAAAGGAAAAATGAATTAGACAGTGAATTAAAATTTTTTTTTTTTAAATGACCCCCCCACACAGACATAAAATTAACAATATAATCAAATAAATGACCAAACTCAAGAAAATGAACAAAAAATTATGAACACAAAACTGACCATAATAATCTACAGCTTCAACAAAATAATAAAGAAAGAAGAAAAATGAAAAAGATTAAAATAATATATCAACTTGATGAAAATGAATGAAAAAATTTACAAAATAGTCAAGTATATTAACAAAAACCAAAACAATGGACAAAAACAAGCAGAATAATGAACAAAAATTCCACAAAAATGAACGATATTGAACTAAAATAATCACAGAAAAATAACATTTCCACAAAAATTAATAAAACGATAAACAAAATGAACAAAAAAAAGTAACAAAAGAAAATGAAATGAACAAAGCTCATCCATTAAATGATCAAAAAATGATCAACAAAATGAATAAAATTAAATTAATATTTTTTCTGTGGTGTGTGACACGTGTATTTTTACTTTCTGTCTAATAATGTGTCTTTAGCTTGTAAAGGCTGCCGACCCCTGACCTAGAATAAGGGTGTTGGTCACGTACAAGGCGTATGGGACTTGATTATTGTAAGGTCAGAGGGGTAGATGCCAACTAAGCTCAAGTTTCTTTTCTTTATCACTTTATTTTGACAACTGAAACTGAACTGAATAAAAATGAACTAAACTGTTCCTGAGCCTGCTGAAAACGCTGTAGAATGAAATCTTCCCAATGCGAAAAATGCTGCAAGAGTGAACTGAGGTGAAGCCCCAAGTGGAAGAGAAATTACTCAGTGTCATTCAAGGACAGGAGTTGCAGTTAGAATACACACATTGCTTTCAAAGTCCTGAAGAGGCCTCTGTTTTGTAAAGAACTGTACTATGGGGATTTAATAAGATCTAGTAAAAGGACTTTGGAGCCGCCTGACACCAAACTAAAACAGGGGTTTTCCCTCTATGCTTAGCAGGCGTCAGGTGCAGAGTTTTAGGCCACTACATAAGCTTCAAATCAGAACCACTGGTAATACTCTATACTAGTGAACACATGTAAGCAGCCAATTAGTTAATTTTATTCACTACAATTGTCCAAATAACCCCAATTAAATATTTTTTTGGATGTGTTTTTTTATTCTAAAGGGGATATTTCATTATTGTCATAATTTGACACTTATTATTGCAGTCATGTTCCTGATCCATAATTGCCATACACTAACCATAATAAAGGCCCAGTACAGTACAAATAATATTCCAATAAGACATTAATTAATGACTAATCTACATGACCATTCAAAAGTTGGGACATACTGTCTACCTCAGTTTTTCTCTATTTTTATTATTTTCAACATTGTATAGTAATACTGAAGACATTCGAACTGTGAAAGAACACATATGAAATGTTTAACAACCCAGAATATGTCCACATGAGAGGCAGTTTTATTGCAGCATTTGATGGTTTCGACCATCAGTTGTTTTTTTGCAGGGGAAGGATTAGAACAGAGTTGTTAGCCCTGTTAGTGCTACTAAGACTACTGTACAATTCCATATTATGTCAAGAAACAGCATCAACACCACCATGAAGATCAGCTTAAGAAATGGTCAGTTAGTCTGAAAAATTTCAAAGGACTGTGAATGTGTTCGAGTGCAGTCGCTAAAACCTTCAAATGCTGGTGAAACTGGCTCTCATGAGGACCACCCTTAGACAACTGATAGTGTGAAACACAAAATTCACTCAGCAAACTTGACAAGGCACACAAAACCGTTCTCTGATAAGAGAATGCCATGAGTGTGTAAGGCAAAGCAAAGCAAATATAAAAGCACTTTCTTGGTTACAACATAATGCTCTGCAGTTTCTTTCACAGTTTAGATGTTTTCAATATTAATGTACAGTGTTGAAAATGATTTTTAAAAAATCACACACTTGGCTGATAGCATATATAATATTGTGAGCTTTTAAATTTCCAAATTTTGCACACAGATGTGGTCATACTGGTCCAAATGGATGTGAGATGATCCTTTTTGTCCAGTCATTTTTTGACTCTCCACCTGTGTGAAACATGAAATATAGAGTAAACTGAGGTGAAGGCCAGTGTACACTGTGCAATGTCAGACCAGATTGGATTGTGTGCGCCCCAGCATTAGGAAGCGATTGCAGCCAGCTATCATGCCCCCCCCCCCGCAAAGTGTACAGTACATCAGGCTTATTCAACATAATTTAAGGACTCTGAAGAAGAAAGTAGACCTCCTGCAGAGACCCGCATGTTTGAAAATAATGACCTGTGTGCACCTGACTGTTTCCCTGTTTCTGACGTCCAGGGATCTCAGTGTTGACGCTGGCCTGCCCCCCCACCAGTACCACATCCACCCGCTGCCGCAGCACTATCAGCACTACTTGACCTCCCCCAGGATGCACCACTTCCCCAGAAACAATGCCTCAACACAAGTGGTAAGCTCTGCTTCGGCACACTCAATCCCGTACCTTGTGACGCTTCTCTCCCCCGGGTTTCTCAGATTAAACTTGACACCCGGCAACAGGGGTATAACCTCTGCTCCTGTCCGTCTGATTTTCGTTGCAGAGCTGACACTGGCTTCTATTTTGTGTCATTTTGCAGGTTGTCCACGAGATCAGAAACTACCCATATCCCCAGCTGCACTTGCTGGCTCTGCAGAGTCTCAACCCCTCCCGCCACGCCTCCGCCGTTCGAGAGAGCTACGAGGTCTGTGCCGCTGCTTCCTCACACTGGTCCACGCTAATGCATCATTGTTTGTGTGTGTCTGATGCTGTGGATGCGCTGGAGTGTGGAACAGATTCTCTATTTACCAATTACTGTGGTAGCAGACACCCCAGATGACGCAGCTGCCTTTAATCCCATGACGTTTGTTTCCATTTGAGCGAAATCCAATTGTTTTGTGAGATGCCACTTCCTGGTCCTTGAAGCATCCATTTTATTAGTTTATATTAATACACTGAAGGTACTGCTTGTTGAATATTTTACTCCATATTTACCATGTTTATTTTGTTTCCCAAACATAGGGTCATGGCCCATATTGAGTCGTAGAGCCTTTTATTTATTGTGGTATGGTTGCCAATTAGTTTTTCTTGATTTTTTTCATTATTTTGCAAAATTTTTGTTCATTTCCTTGTCTTTTTTGTTCATCTTTATCCATTTTGGTCAGTATTTTGTACATTCTTTTGATTCATTTTCTTCTTTTTGTTCATTTTTTTTTTTTCATTTTCTTGATTATTTTGCCCAGTTTGTGTTCATTTCCTTGTCTATTTAGTTTAGTTTTGTTCATTTTGTTGATTTTTTTTCTTGGGTTTTGTTCATTATTGCTATTTTGTCTATTCTTTAAATAATTTAGCTCAGTTTTTGTTTATTTCCTTGTGCGTTTGGTTCAGTTTTATTCATTTCGTTTGGTATTTTGTCCATGTTCTTGATTATTTTTGCTTCGTTTTTGTGGTTTTTCTTGTGCACTGTTGTTTTTTTTCCCTTCATTTTTTACCCCATCACCCGTTTCACGCGGTGTTGTCGTCACGTGGTCAGGCCGCATCAACACCTATCTTGTGAACACGATAACTGGAGAAGGAAGCCACGTAGGCTTTTCAAATTGATACCGTAGTTGCACCTGTAAAAAATCTCAGACAAGTTTGAATAAGGGCGACCTTGAACTTAAGGTCACGGTCAGAGGATGAATTTTCTGAACACATGTGAATGCAATAACTCGAGAAGGAAGTCATGTAGCCCTCTCAAACTGGTGCCATCGTTGCATCTATAAAAAATCTTGAACAGTGTCAAATTTGACCTGGAGGTAAAGGTCAAAGGTTAGATTTTCTGAAAATTTTGTGAAGGTGATAACTCAAAAAGGCTTTCTGAATTAATACCATGCCATATCTAACATTGTTTATGCCACATTCTTCCATTATTCACAGGATTGAATGACTGTACTTATTTGTGTGGACCTCCATATGATAATATATTATTTGATTTCATATTATTATTGACGTGTCACCATTCAGATAAACAATGTTCCATCCAGATAAACGCCCTGCCTCAAGGTCAACCACCAGAGGACATGACCAAATATTAATTGTACAGCAATTTTTGCTCATTTTCTTTATTATATTGCTCAGGTTTTGTTCATTTCTTTGTCTTTGTAATCAGTTTTATTAATTTTTTCGTGCATTATTATATTTTTTTCATTTCCTTGTGTATTTGTTAGTTTTTTTGTCTGTTTTTATAAATTTTACTAATAATGTTTCTAATTTGATGATTTTGCACTCTTCTGTATAAGCTGTTCACTCTTTTGATCATTTTGATGCATTCTGTGATGTGCTGTTTTCATCAGCCTTAGTTTTTTGTTTGTTTGTTCGCAATAACTTCAAAAGTTCTGAATGGATTTGGATGAAATGGTCAGGATAGGTCAGAAACGACTCAAGGGCCGATCAGTTAGAATCCGGGAGCGATCTGGATCATTGTCTGAATCCATAAGATTTTTAAATTATTCTTCACCATTTGCCCTTGTAACCTGACCAATAACACAGACATTTTAGCCAAAAAACACAGGATGACACCATAATAGAGTATCAGACCAGAAAGTTTGATCCAGATATGGTTAATATTCTGGATATAGTGATCCAGAATGCTTATACTGACAGGGGTTGAGAAAAAATAGCTACTGTAAGGTAGTATATAAGGCTACAGACAAAATTGCAGTGGAGAGTCTGCAGATTCATGATGTATCCACAGATGTGACGGATCTTCAGCATTTGCGGAGCTATATCCAGAAGAAAACCAGCATCATGAAAATATTATTTATCATGAATAGCAAATGAATTAATCAGTGATATGCATGTGATTTCAAACCCTAACGGGTGGTTTTTGTAGTCAAAGAATCCAATAATAAGGGTCAAATAAATGTAAGAATATTACTCTGTGGTGCAATAACTTTATTATTTATTTCATATTGTTTATTTCTACTTTCTGCAGTTTATTTTGATCACACTGTTGCATACTGTTGCGTATTTTGTTTGTTTTTATTGATTATTTTGTTCCTTTTGTGTCATTTTCCTAAATATCTTGTGTGGTATTTGTTCAGTTTTGTTCATTTTGTTTGTTATTTTGTTAATTTTGGTCCATCTTGTTGGTTTACTTGGTTCCTTTTTGTTTCATGGTTTTCAGTTTCTTTCATTATTTAGTTTATTTTGAGTTAATGTTCCGATGGACAGCATTTTGTCAGCTTTCTGTAAATCAAAATGAAGAAAGGTTTATTGTTATGCATCTTATTATTTTAAAAGTAATGAGTAAAAGTGTTGAAAATGCTGTGATGCTACAAAAAACGAGATGTTCTAACAGTTTGATGTGTGGGTTAAAAGGAGACGCTACATTTCTCTTTTGGGTTTGATGTTAAAGAGTTTGTGTAGTGAAGTAATTCCAGAACGGCTTATTTTTGGACTTAAAATGAAATGTGCACCTTTTGCAGGAGCTTCTGCAGCTGGAGGACAGACTGGGCAGTGTAAACCGTGGAGCGGTCCAAACCACCATAGAGAGATTCACTTTCCCTCATAAGTACAAAAAGGTAAGACTAGTTTTTTACCCGCGGGCTACGTGACTGATCTTTTTTGACGGTGAGCAGGAAAACACGCTGTTGCACCAGATGTGAGAAAACCTAAAGGAAAAGGGTCACGGCAGGGTCTACAGGATCAAAGAGTGAAGAGAAGAGCAAGCGGGAAGTTCAAAGGTCAGCCTAATTTGTGGTGGCAGATTAGAGAGACAGGTCTGCAGTGTGAGATGAGGGATGACTCATCCAGCTGTCTGCAGATACGAGCGTGGAAGGAATTTAAAAACCCATCAGTACCCAATATGACCCAAATACTGGAGAAACATGTCAGATCAGTCAGTGCACTGCGAGTCGCAAGAAATAATTGAGTCCTTTGTGTCTGATGTGGAAGGATTTCTTCTGTGAAAGGTGCAGTGATTCGATTTCTATCTCACAGACAAACATTGTACAAACAGAACTCAGTAACGCCACAGTTCTCAAACTCAGGGCTGGGAGCCTTTTCTTTTATATTTATAATGCTCATTTTTCTTTTTAAACATTTGTTTTTGGACCTTTTGCCTTTATTGGAGAGATTGTGTCGAGAGACAGGAGGAGGGAGTGTGGAGCGACATGCAGCAGGGGGCTGCAGGTCGGATTCGAGCCCGGGTGTGAGCCATGTGGATGCACATTACCAAGTGAGCCACCAAGGCACCCCCATAATGTTCATTTTGTAGATTATTCTGTACTTGTTTTATATGTTTGTTAATCATTTTGTTAATGTTTGCTCATCCTCTTGGCTGAAGGGGTTTTGTTGTTGCCCTCGTAGAGGGAGACTGGGGCAGGTGGCATCAAGCTTTAGCTTGCTAGTGAACTCTAAAACTCTTGAATGTAGAGTAATTAGAGTAACCACATTTTCAACAAAGGTGTGCCTCATTTTCAAAACTCAGTTAAGTTTGAAAATGGGTGACCTTTGCCTTCAGGTGAGGGTCAAATGGGGGGTGGGGGTAGTGGAGAGCTCAGGTTGTCCCTGTACCCAAACTAACCAAACCTGGCACTAGGCATGGGCCGGTATGAGATTCTGACGGTATGATAACCTTGGGCAAAAATATCACGGTTTCACAGTATTATGATTGCAGCTCTAAAATGTGTACTTTGAATGTCTGTATTTAAAAAAAACAAAGGAAAAAATGTTTCAATT
>JAQQAE010021967.1:0-10345 GCA_029823295.1 Pseudamia nigra | reverse complement strand
TGTGAGTGGACAGACATTTCCTGCATCGGGTCGCCGACACGCCACTGCCCGATGGCTTCAATGATGGTACAGTATCATCAGCAATTTCCTTCTCTTTGATCAAAAGCAGCAGTAGCCTCTCCATAACACGGCAAGAGGCTAACAGCCGTTAGCCGCTAGCCTTTGTTAGCTTGGCTAACAGCTGTTAGCTTCCGGGTCTTTCATGTCTGAGACCCGGGAGTGACTACAGGCTAACAGCTGTTAGCTTCGCCAAGACCCGGAAGTGACTACTTGTTAACCGGTTAAAGTTCGTTGTCAGAGTCAATTTTTTTGCAGTTTTTTTCTTCGGTATCCGATTTTATCATTGTCAGAAGCATTAGCTATCCGGGGTACCACTGTCGTAAGGAAATCCCTCGCTAAGCTGAGGAAACACACACTGTTGAGACTTCACCACCGGTCTGAAAAGATACCATCGTAGCTGAAAGAGACAGAAATAGCTTTTTTTCTGGAAATAAGTCTTTTTTCAGTGTTGCCCTTTATTCACTAAATTATGTTTTATTGTACCATCATCTAGACATTGCAATAATACTGGTCCAAAATTTTGAAGAAATTAATTATGAATGAATTATTAAAAAAACATTACCTATGCCCCGCTCGAACAGTAGCGACACTATTAGTTTGGAGAACACCTCTCTTTTCTGTGAAGGACAGGCCTACACTTGTATGGGCAAGAATTACCTGTTAATTTACTTTGTCATTTTCTCACCACTCTGATGTAAACATTCTAGTTCCTGCACTGTAATATTGTGCAAATAATACTAGTAACACAGTCTGTTCTGCTTACACAGACAGAGGGTTTGAAAATTATCAACAAGAGTCAGAGCACCTGTAACTATTTGCGTCAACTTTCAGAGTGTCATTTTCTTCTATTGCTGCTGAAAAGCTTTAATGTTAACCCAATTAGTTGTTCCTTGATACCTCTGAAATGTACATTACTTTTCCATCTCCAGAGGTAACCTGAACTTTTTTTTTTTTTAACTGAAAGCAGTTTAAACGCTTACCTTTGTCCGATTTCTTGTCATGTACTGGACTCGAACTGCTTCGAGTGCAATAAAGCTGGAAAACTGATGGTGTTTTGAAACACTTACACTTGCCTGACGGGTTCAAAACCACATCCGAATAACATAATAAAGGGTAGTGATGATGACGACTGATGGTAAATTATAGCTATTTCATGAATACAAGTGATTTCACAATCAATCATAAGTGACACAGAGTGACACTTGACCCAGATGTACAGTGTAAACAGTGTGCAGCTTCAGTCATGTTTCACGTCAGTACTCACATTTAACACACTGTCGCAAAAACAAATCCTGTGAATAAACCTATACGAACTGATTAATTGATGTGACATGAAAAGTCCATTAAATAAGAGATGCATTTGGACTGCCTTTTAACTGCATTTCATCAGAGTTCATATTATGTACACTGCCAGTCAAAAGTTTGGATACACCCTCTTCACTTGATTTTCGTTTTAAAATATTTTCAATATTGTACATTAATACTGAAGACATTCAAACTGTGAAAGTGCATGAATGGAATAATGTAGTAAACAAAAAATGTTTAGCAACCCAGAACATGTTTTATATTTTAGATTGTTCAAAGTAGACACATTTAGCATTTTCATTTGTGCCATTTCTTTCCTTCTTAACACGTTTTAGACCACCAGTTGTCTTGTGCAGATGAAGTGCAGTCAATCGTGCCATAAGTGCCACTTTCATTGCTGCACAAATCCATATTTTGCAAGAAAAACAGAATTCAGTAAAGAGAAAAGACAGTCAATTTGAAAAATCTCAACAACTTTGCATGTGTCCCCAAGTGCAGTGGCCAAACCAACAAACATAATGAAAGTGGCTCTCAAGAGGACTGTCGCTGGACAGACAACCAAGAGTTTTCCATGTCAGCTGGTAAATGGTTGCTCAACTGATTGACAGCCCACTTTAGACCTGCATAAAACCAACATTACATGCTCTAAAAACTGATCAAACACTATGACCAAACCGGTTCTCATGAAGACCATGGTAGGAAGAAGTCCAAGAGCTACCTTTCTTTCAGAGGATAAGTTTATTAGTATTAGTGGTTTCAAAAACTGGGCTCAGTCCTCATGACTGAGCCAGATGTCATCATAGCATTTGATGCTTTTGGTGACTGCATTTGGGGTCGCATTCAAAGTTCTATGGTTTTTGACTGATAGTGTACATTGCACACAAAATCTCTGCATTCAACAAAAGCTGTTACTAAATCACTGTTCTAACTTCAATGTCAGCTACTTAGCAACTGGATATTCTGTCAGTGGACAACCAAATGTCACAATACTTATCCGCCAACTGTGCCAACTTTCTGTACAAACAGTGATGTCAACCAGCAGCTTATTTTATTTTCAACAAACTGTACTGCAAATAAACACACACACAAACAGAGGGAAGAGTGCAGAGTTTGAGTGAGCTCCAGGATGCAGGGATGTGTTCAATGTGGAACAGAGTTGAGTAAACTTCGTAAAACAGTGCTTATTTTCAAACAGCTAATGGTCTTTGTGGTAAACCCTGATTAAAACAGTGAATGTGGTGTGTCGCCAGTGTAATGTTTTCATTCTTGCTTGTTTTTGTACCACATATTTTGCTCGTGTTACCCTGTCTTAAATTCGTTAACAGTCTTTCGAGCAGCAGTGTGCATCCGTCAAATTTTTTACCTCAAGCTGCATTTGATTTAGCTCTGAGAGCTTTATATTTTAATTGCCTTGATTATCCTAAATGGATCTACTGTTTTATTATTCAACTGAAGTACCTTCTATTTTTTTTAATCACCATTGTTTCTCCAATGTTCTTGCTGTAATTCCTGCAATTATTCTTTACATTCTATTGTTTACTGAAGTCATCGTCCTTTTCGCTATTGTTTCCTGTTGTTTTCTCAGCTACGCTGCAAATGAGGCCTCTGTGAACATAAACATCCAACACATAGATCCATTAATCGCACATTTAAAAAAATCCTAAGAACAACTGGCAACCACTGGATGTTCAGACCACACACTATGGTTTTATCTGTCAAATGTAAATACAGATTCACATTCATAATCAGCCTGGCAAGTGTGTGTCCAAACTGTTCTAACGCAGAACTGAGGGTACTTTTGCTACTGTTGATATCATTACAGCACTTCACGAGAATCACATTAAATAAATATGCAAAATATAAATATTTCTTTAGTCTACAGGCAGCAGAATTCATTTATTGTGGAAGAACACCAGGCAGTGTTTCCAATAAAAGAAAGCATGAAGTCAAAGGAGCTATAAACTCAAGTGTTAGATTGTGTGGATAAAAATGTGCAGATGAAAAGCCTTTTAGAGGGGTAAAGTAAACACAAGGTTGGTGACACTTTTCATTGTGCATCTATCATTTTCACATACAGGCCGGTGTCACTACATGATACCAGTTGTCCTACATAAAACAGGTACCTGCAGACATGTTTTAATCATGTTGAACAAGATGCTAAAGCTAGATGACACAGCCAAAAATGCTTAAAATTTCATATTAATCAATATCAATAATTATCAGGATGCATGTCAAAGGCAGAGTCAGTCAAACATTTACACACACCTTCTCCTTCAGTGATTTTTCTGTATTTGATTATTTTAAACACTGTACATTAATACCGAACACATCCAAACAAGCATGTCAAACAACCCAGAACATGATGTATATTTTAGATTGTCTAAAGCAGCCACATTTGGCTTTGATGGCATTCTCTCATCAGATTCCTGAGGTAGTCACCTGAAATGGTTTTTAATTCACAGGTGAGTTAATTTGTGCCATTGCTTGTCTTGTTAATGTGATTTAGATAATCAGCTGTGCAGATGACGGGTGGGTACAGAGTCAATAGCCCAATTAGTACTACTACAACTACTGTACAAATCCAAACAATCGCAAAAAAAAAACACTCAGTGAAGTAAAAAGAAAAAAAGACAGTCCATCATTACTTGATGAAGGTCAGTCAATACAAAATCCTTAAGTACGCTGAATGTGTCTCCAAGTGCAGTTGTCAAAATCACCAAACACTGGAGTGAAGTGGCTCTCATGAAGGCCGTCAAGTTTCTGAGGCTGGGGAGTCTAATTAATTTATCTTCTGCAGCAGAGGTAGCTCTTGGACGGTCCTCGTGAGAATCTGTTTCATCAGGATTATTATTCAGTATTAATGTAGAATGCTGAAAATGACCAAAATAAAAAAAAACACACTGAAGGAGAAGGTGTGTCTAAACTTTGATTGCTAGTATACTGTACATTATATTTAGGTAAAACAACATAAACATGACATCATAAATAAAACTGAAAGAAAAGATTACAGTGGTCCCTCGTTTATCGCGGTGGTTACGCTCTAAAAATAACCTGCGATAGGCGCAATTCGCGAAGTAGAATCCTATGGAAAAACTGTTTTCAGGCCCAAACATTTGTTTGAGAAACAAAAAAAAAAAAAGCAAACGCTTTCCTACAAAAAAAAACGATGGCCTCCAGAAACAACTAATTTAATTTCAACGATCAACCTATGAAGCTGGACACACAAGAAACCACCGATAGTGACACGCGCGTCACAGCCCCCCCGGCGCCGCTCCGCCACAGCAACCCCCTCCAATGAAGGCCTTCATCGACACCACAGGTCTCCGTCAGAGAGAAAACCCGCAAACACACAGCGCTTCAGAGTCACACCGCCAGCGAACACCCGTGCAAGTCTGGCAAAGCTGAACGCACTCTGCACACAGGAGTGCACATCTCCTCCGTGTTGCGACACGGAGGAGATGACTGACAATGGCCTTTGCCAATCAGGACACAGAACACAATGCGCAGGTTCTCCTTTAGCCAATCAGGACACAGAACACAATGCGCGGGTTCTCCCTTAGCCAATCAGGACACAGAACAAACACAATGCGAAAGGTGAACCGCGATATAGCGAGGGACCACTGTATTATGTAATTTTAGTGCTTGTTTTGTTTAGTTTGATTTATTATACCGTATTTTCCGGATTACGGTACACGTCGCGGTTTTTTGCATAGTCTGGCTAGAGGAGCGACAAATACACCGGAGCGACGAATATATTAAAATATTTTGAGTATAGGGTGTTTGTCACACTGACAGCCGCTAGACGTCGCTGTAGGCTTTTGTACCTGCATCTGCCGCATCTTTACTACTGACAATTTAAAATGTAGACGTTACCGGTAACAACCGTACCTGCCGTCAGTTTAACACCGAACGCGTTGGCGCCGTCACTTACCCGGTGAGGCGGGGAGGCGAGCCGCCAGCTCTCGCTTCTGAGCGTGTGAAGCGCGTTCCCCGAACAAATGCGACCTGTTCTCCAGAGCGACTAATACACGTTTTTTTTGCTTCTTCATTACGCATTTTTTGGCTCGTGCGACTAACATTCCGGAGTGACATATAACCCGGAAAATACGGTAACATGTTACTTCCACCAAAGCCACAACAGCCACTACCAGGGGGCTTAAGGGCCACACGAGGCCCCGTAACCACAGGCTGGTGTAGGATGAGTGGTGACATGTGCACGGCCGGACACGTGAAGGCAGATCCACCTCCGCTAGGTCTCAGGACGCCGTCCGAAGCCTCCGTTTCTGTAAATCACCCCCCGCTGGTCGTCAGGGTGCCTACTGGATGCCGTCTACTCGTCCAAACTGCAGAGAGATGCAGTGATATATAAAATTATAAGGTATACGACCACTAGTCTGGAGGTTTTTTTTGCCAGTGGACTTGGGAAAAGCAGGTTCAGAATAGACTGCAGTAGCGCTCTAATTACTAAAAACAAATGAAGGTTTTTCTCTTATAACTGAGAGGAAAATTATATTGTCTGAGACGTTCTTACACACAGATGTATACTTCTTCTCTTAGTAAATTAGATCTGACAGTATTTCAGTGACTATTTATACAGAAATGCCATACAACAATTAACATTTTTTTGGTTCACCACTTTTATACCATGGTGAACCACTTACTTTGCTGAAGAAATGGGACAGATGGGAGATATTTTAACACTGAACATGAAAAAGACTGACGGAAAACGCTCCAAAAGAATTTTTTTTTTTTTTGAAGCAATGCCGAGAATTTCGTTCGTACATTGCTTGGATGTGTTTATTGGACCCACCTCCCTCACTGTCTCATATGAAATGTCACCGGGGCAACTGGCTGCATGGTGGCTGCTCCAGCTGCTGGATGGCACCACACCCAGACACATGGACCAGTTAAAAGTGTGAGAACCTGGATTTGGTGGAAACAATGACGGTGCTCTGAGCAGCAGCTCCCGGTTGCCCGTGCGTTCAACATGGCTGTTTGACACGTGCACCGTGTCCTTTCACTTTCCATAGTTACCGTGCTTAGCTCTATTGTTATCTCCAGGCGGTCGTTTTCCAGGGTAATGTCAACAGTCTCATTATAGGGCTCAGAGGAGCTGGACTCTCCCCGCACTCTGTGATATATATCATAAAAGCGCAAATACCTCGCATGTGTGTTCATTCAGCTGTTTTTTTTAAGTAGTGGCTGTTCCTGAAGTTTCCAGTGTGATTTATACAAACGTCTTCCTCACTGCTGAGAGCGAACGCGCAGGGCGTTAAGTCGACTTTATTTTCAGTGCATTCAATCCATTTCTATCGGTGCAGTCGGGATAATGAAGCACTGAACAAATTAAGTGCCATTCTATGTGAATTTCAGGCCGGAGAGCGTCTATCGGAAATCGGTCAGATGCTATTTGTATCCAAGAGCAGGCCGTGAATGAAGCACCTGCAGCTGATCGGTGTTATGTGTGGATGGATCCTCACAGGGCACAGGATTTGATTCTTGGGCAATATTGTTGTTTTTAATTTAGGCACCAAACTCACTTAGCTATAGACATCTAATGTGATTGGTTGGAATGAGGGTCAGGGGTGGGATGTAGGGTCAGGAGTAAAAGATCACGGTGTTGGATAAAATAAAGCCGCATATTTGAAAGTGTTTACATCAAACTGCTTTGTATTCAGGTGGAAATAACACACAGCAGCGGATCTAAACTACAAAATGTTTTGCTCCATTTATCCTCAGTTCACAGTTGGGCAGAGTCGGCACCGGTCAGCGCTAGTTGGGGCAGTCGGCATGGTGTGAGGGGAGAAGGCTGGAATCGGCAGACGACATGATTTGTCCAACCTACTGAAGTCAACTGAATGCATCAAACGTTCACACTCTGATGTCTTGGAGAGCGACACTTTAAAAGGTAAACACGAATGATAACCGGCTCATTGTTGCTATTGTTTGCTCAGCTATCTGCTCCGAGGCATCCAAGAAGAAAAAATGGGTATCGCTGGGTATTTGCTAGCATTTTGACGTATGTTTTGTTGAGTCCCACTACTTCCTGCCATCTTTGCATTTTGATGCTATTTCCTGTGTCCCATCTAATCTTTATCATTGGCTGTTGGCAGCTGCTTCAGTAATCAGTACTGCTGCGATCCAGTTTCTGTAGGTGCGGTTTTAGCTCAGGGAGTCACTGATTGACATTTTGGAGGATGTGGGCATGGTTTGTGAACTCTGTCATCAGTGTGAATGGGAGTCAGCTGTGGAAAATACGAGGTGATAAAGCAGCTGACGGGACACAGTGGCTGGAGAGTAAAGAAAGAGCGAGAGACTTGTGTGAGTGTCGGAGATTCAGGACAGTTGGAATTGAGTTTTGACAGACAGCTCAGAGAGGAAACAGAACTGAGAAAACCGAACCACATCGACACACGGACTAGGAATCAAACTTTTTGTAGCACGCTAAAGCTTTTGTATATATTCACCTTAAAAAATTTTGAACGACAACCAAGCAACCCAAGAGCGGATAGGCCGTTCCATCAGACCGCCGAACAGATGGACTCTGCGGGTGTGAATCACCAGACCCGTAAGCAGACGTGTTGGGGTGGGTTTGCAGCCACACACACCTCATCCTCCAATAGGTTACGGATAAACACATCACCCAGGGCTAGTACAGAACACAACTCATGTTCTGTACCTCCACGTAGGGTCTGGGGAAGGTTTATTTATGGAGGGGCTGCCTCGAGAGCTTAGATAGTTGAATGATAGCTAAGCTAGCCGGAACCCCCCTGTAACAAGTACACACTACCCATTTGCTTCCAGAATTGGCTTAAATATTTAAAAAATGTTTGATTTACTGCAACGTGTCTGTTCTTTTTCCCTCACATACTAACAGATTTCTGTGCCAACGAGCCCTGCTCGTTGTCCCCGACTAGTGCTGACTGGCGCAGACTCTGTCCACATCCCTAAGCCCGCTGATCTGCTGTCACGTGATTGGCTGATTAGCTATCTGTGCTAACAAGCGATTGAACACGTGCCTAACAAAGGGGCCAGTGAGCATACGCGTGAGTGCAAAACGCGTGAACACTAACACGCATGACTCGCGCCGCTCCAGATTACCGGCAAATATTAAAGAAGGTTGGCAAACTGTGCGGAGATGAAATATCCCAGCGCGGCACGTCTCAGCCGGGACACGGTGCTGGAGGCTGAGCTGCCGGCTCACCTTCAGAGCTGGAACAGTTTCTCTTTTGTATTAAAAGTTAATAAAATAGGACAGCAGTGCAAATATTTTCACAGCAGACGCACAGGTGCATTGCAGAGACGGAGCGTGGAGGCGATATGGGTTTGGCTGCGGCGGAGGCATGCGCTGTGACTCCTGCAAGTTCAACATTTCAATCCGCTGCCAAACGCAGAGCAGCTTATAAAAGTCTGACAAGATCAGCTGAATCTAAAAGCAATTTAAATGCAGTAGAAATCAGCTCTATTCATTATCAAGGGTTTCGTTTGAATATTAGGGCTGCATTTCCGAATTACGCTGGAAATATGGAACGTCAAACACGTCATATTTTAGTGAGGTGTCACTTTGTTCCATTTCTGCCTGAAAAGGAACAAAGTGACAGCGGAAGCAACAAAAAGAGCAAAAATGAACCAAAAAATGAGTTGAAATGGAACAAAAATAAGCAGCAATGATCTAGAAAATGCACAAAAGGAAGCAAAAATAATCAGCAAAGTGACAAACAGTCAAGATAATGAACAGAAGGAGCTACATAAGACAGAATGTGACCAAGAATGAACACAAAAATCAAGAAAATGAACACCATAATGAACAAAATGCTGACATAAATGAACAAAATAATAAAGAAAATAAACAAAACAGTGAACAAAATGAAAAAAGATGAACTACATAACACGTTAAATGAACAGTCATACAGAAAATGCACAAATACGAACAAAATAAACAAACAAATTAACAAAACAGGAATAAAACTACCCCCAAAATGAATAAAATGCAAGGAAAATTACAATCCCAATTCCAGCACAAATCTCATAAACCCATATTTTTCCCCAGTAGAACATACTGTAAATAACATATCAGATGTTGAAAATGAGACATTTTACCATTTCATGGAAAATATTGGCTCGTTTTGAATTTGACGGCAGCAAAATATCTCAAAAAAGTTGGAACAGGGGCAACAAAAGGCTGGAAAAGTAATTAGTACAAATCAAACACAAGTGGAGGCGCATTTGACAATTAACGAAGTTAACTGGTGACACGTCAGTAACATGACAGGGTGTAAAAGGAGAATTTCAGACAGACAGACGCTCACATGTAAAGATGGACGGAGGTTCACCAATGACAAACTGTGTCTAAAAATTATGTTCCTCAATGTCAAGTTGCAAAGACTTTGGAGATCCACCATCTACAGTGTATAATATCATCAAAAGAGTCAGAGAATCAGGAGGAAGGTCAAAGGTCAAAACGGGATGCCCAGGATCTTCGGGCCCTCAGGCAGCGCTGAATTAAAAGCAGACACGATTCTGTCCTGGAAATCACTGCACGGGCTCAGGGACACTTTCAGAAATGAGCTTGAATAAGTTTTGGTCCAGAGAAGACGGCAGCGTTTCTGGATCATGTATATGACTCCGTCTTCATACATGATACAGATTCACACACATGTTCCAGAAATCGCTGTCTGTGAACAGTGATTTCTGGAAGTGTTCCTGAAATGGAAAAAAAGGTCTCAGTGTCAACACCCAATATATTAGTTTTGCTCTACTGGGAATAAAATATGGGTTTGTGAGATTTGCAAATCAATGTGTTCTGTTTTTGTTGAAGTTTTACACATCCTTTAAAATGATCATAATAAAAACAAAAACAAAATGAACAAAAATTAACCAAATAATCCGTAAGAAGAAAGAGTAGCATAGTCTGTTTATATAACTGGACAAAGTGACCGTGACGTCATCCATTAGTTTGTGAAGGGTCGTTTTGAGGTCA
>JAQQAE010021966.1:0-10346 GCA_029823295.1 Pseudamia nigra | reverse complement strand
CTTTATTTGTATAGCGCCAATCATAATCACCGATTATCTCTAGGCGCTTCACAATTCAAGGCCGAAATCTCATCAATTTACATCATATTCATCATGTTATATTGTTTTCCTGCATCTTTTTTGCCTTGTTTAGCTGTTTTCATCTCGTCTTTTGGATTTACAGTGATGTTTTGTATATTGTTTCCTTATTTTTAGGGTATCTTATCTTGTGTTTTCACATGTGTCCTATTCTCTTCCGGCTCTCGGAGACTGCAGAAGCATTTATCTGTTGCTCCCGCCCTAGCTTCCCTGCTTGCGGTGTCCTGTCTGTGTGTTTGCTTTGAGCCCTGACAGCATCTCTGCTTAAACCTAAAAGCATTATGGAATTGATCAGCTGGACCTTCAACGCAATTGGCACCCTTTGTTTGAACAGGAAGACGGGTCCGGGGGAACCCGCATGTCCTCAGGGGATGGCGGCTGCCAGGTATCTGAGAGACGTGTGGGACATGTGGAGACTTAGGTGTCTGTCAACGCTTTCCCTTGAGGATGTGGAAGATATTTATCTATTTGATATGATAACAGGATTTCTGCTGATTGGCTTGGGTGTTTTCCTGGTGTATTAAGAAGACAGAGAAAGCTGTGCAAAGCCAAAGCCCAGCAAAGCTTTGTCTCCAGATCGATCAGTTGGGAAGGGCACTTGCAGCACAACATGGGATGATTTCTGAGTTAAATCAACGAGTGGTCAGCAACACGAAGTACTGATGTCTCTTCATGGTCAGTGTTTAAGGTCTGGTACCAAAAATATAGAATTGGAATAATGAAGAGATTCAGTTTTTTCTACCTCTGTGAAAGTCTGTCTTATCTTTTGTTTTTGGCTCCTTGTGCTGGCCTTGAGGTGCAGCTGCTAAAACGCCTCCTGGAGGAGATGCATTCAGAGCTGGAGTTTCCTGCTTCTCCCGCACCCACTTACTACTACTTCACCCTGATTTTGGGGGCATTCTGACTTTTTTATCGGGACTGATAAAGCTACACATGCATCCAATTTGACATGATCACACCTCTCTGAAAATTGCTTTGTAAATGAATGTTGTGTTGCAACTTGTCTAAATGTTCCTTGAGGTTTTTTCTATGTTCCATAATTACGCTCCCTTAGGAGCCTAGTTCTGGAAGGGCATCGGACGTAAAAAACCTAGGCCAGATCAAACATGCGAATCATTGGTATTTGGCTGTGGCGACCCCTGAGGGAATCAGCCGAAAGGAGAAGAAGAAGAAGAGGAGCCTGGTTCTGGATACTGTGTTTTTTACTCTACTATCCCAATAACATTACACACAATGTTTGTCCATTTCAAAGACCTTTTTACAAATCATGAATGTCAGTTATGTATCTTTGGGTGAGACGACGCCATGGATTTCATTTCTGTCTCACCTCAACAAAATAAACTTTGTTCTTTGTGAATAAAATAATCAAAGAGATGAAAATGATTAAAAGGCTGCTCATGCTGAGCTGCAGAGACTCCACCAGCTTTGAACCAACTGAAGATAAAGCTATGATGAAGTCCTGTTTATCGTCTTTTCTTATACCTCCACTATTTTACAACAAACTGCTACTTTCTTGATTTTAAAGCTATCTTTTAAACTGACAAACATCAGAGGTTAAATGATGTTATAAGTTGCTTATCAGTGACTGTAATACCATTTCTTTCCAAAGTTAAGTCCCATGGGTTAAAACTGGAAGGGACAGGACTTAGGCTCATATTATCATTACGTACTTCACCCACCTTGCCTCGTATGAATGTGAACAAATGAATGTTTTGGTGGTGGTCGGAGATGCTGTTCAGTCTGCCCTAGAGCACCAGGAGTGAATGTGGAGTGAATGAATAATGGATTCATTGTCAGCGCTTTGGGAAGGAAACTTGAAAAGTGCTATATAAATCCAATCCATTATTATTATTATTATTATTATGTATTTTACTCAGTGACCCAGTTGAGACAACCCTAAGACCCCCAGAACAAAGGTTCTCATTACTCTTAGTACTTATTATCCAGTGGTACTAATTCTACTTAACAGCACCTATTAAAGTACTGCTTGTAGGCATCAACATAAACACATATTTACCTTCTCTTATACTGTAACTCTTGGCGTGTGTGTATTTCCCAAAATGTAAAGACCAATGTAACACAAAGAAGTACATCTGTCCACTCTTCAAAGCACCTTCTCTATCTATTCCTCAGTCCAATATCATCCCAAGGTCAGGTATTCACTCCCATCTGTGGAGTCTCTAGCATAAAGATGTTGTCTAATGTGGACTGCATGCCAGAGGAGTAATGCTGTATCTGATGGGTGGTTGGTGCTATAGACATGCACCTGAAATACCAAACAGCAGGGGTCAATACACCAGCAGAGAGATTAGATAGAGGCCAATACTGAGAGCTGGGTGCAGGGCTGCATATTTACATCACATGTCAGTGTGAGAGACAGAGAAAGGCCAATGATAGAAGACTAGTTGAAAATGAATATGTTGTTAGTAGTTTACAGTGTTTGGCTCTTGAAGTTTAGGGGATAATGGGAGGTAGGGAGGGTTATACTGAATGTCACATAGCAGTATGCGTGTGTGTGCATGTGTGTCAGACAGTCTCATAATCCACAAAGACATCCACCGTGTTCTGCAGTAATGGCTGGGTGGGGACTGTTGTGCTGCAGACTGAGCTCAGCCTTCGTTGTGGAGATCTCTGCTGCTCTGGAGGACCTGGAGTGTTGCTCAGTTTCAAGTATACCTACAGAATGACACACAATAAATATAAAAATGTATCTGTTTGTTACTGATTAGTTTGACTCTAATATCAGACTCAACAGTCAAGTAGTTATAAACAAGCAATCATCTACTAATATAATTAAATTCAAATTTTTCAACCATTAGACCAGTGTTTCCATTTTTTTTCCTGTGGACCCACTTTTTAAAAAACTCTACTCTAGACTAACCCTAACTATGAGTAGTGGTGAATTTATGCATAAATGAATATTTTCATAATATTACAAGTCTTATCATATACAGTACCTACATAGATTTATACTGCCCTTGAAGTCCCAGTGATATATTTTTTCTTTGTTCTTAAGTTATTATCTTCTGCAAACAAGTTAGTACCTTGAGCGAACGAGATATTATCTGTTGTGAACAAGATATTTATCTTGTGGGAATAAAATATTTATCTCTAGCAAATGAAATATCTATTATAAGTCCAGTCGACAATGCTGGCAAACTAGTTAGTAGCCCATGGTTTGTCGCAGTCTGCTGTAAATGATTAGACAGGCGACCTGCCAGTCAACACAGCTTACAATCTCATAGGTACATGAGCTCATGCACTTATTCATGGAGTTGAAAACAGTCGTAGCAGTAGCTACTATGGGGCTAGCATCTGTATCTTATCTAACCACAGGATGACTGAGGAGAGACAGCCTGCATTTCAGATTCCTTCAACATCCGCCACAGGTAAGAAAAGAGCAGACATACTAGCTTGGCAACTGTGAGGCTGTAAGCAGAGTTGACTGGCAGCCAGTGATAATTCCAGAGTCTGTTTGGGCAAAGGTAAAATTCAAGGGGGGCCTTATAACCAGCGTTAACTCCGTTATGTTGTAAATAACCCAACAAACAGCTGGTACAACATAAAAATGCACATTTTATTTAACAAAATGAAATAAATATACACAATATAATATGACTGATACCACCAAAAAAGTCAATAATGCATTTCATGTCACATAGAATCTTGACAGTGCCTATATTCAACTGTCAATAAGTCAAAGTCTGAACTTACAGATCCCATGTTAGAAGATGGATGAGTCACATTATGTGTCTCTGCTTGTGGAACCAGAAACATCAGTAATAATCCAGAGGAAAGACAACAAAGTGATGAAGAGTATGCTACTTATAACATATTTATATTGTTAAATCCTTTCACATTGTAGAATTAGTCAATTTCAACTTCTGAATATATTTCTAGTAACTGTTACTGTTTATCTTAGATACAAATTAGAATCAAGTCAGTCTGTCTGCACCAGTGACTCCAAATTCATTCAGTGATTCTTTTCAACTTGAAGGTTTTGCTCAAAATAGGACGTCATATCCTAATCATAATATACTGTATAATTGTTGGGAATGCACAAATTCACTCTGCCTGTCTTTTATCGGTAAAGCCTTGTATTATCTGGGTCTTGATGGTTTGTCATTTCTTAAAAAGTGGGTCCACATTAAAAAATATTTGGAAAACACTGATATCGCTGGATGATGCTGTAAAAATATTTAAAGGAATAAAAACAAATCGGTTTGTGATAACATGGCCGTGTTTACTTACATTACTGGTATTTTCTGACAGCAGGAGTTCAGTCCTTTCCACCAGTTTCCTGAAGGAAGGTCTTTTCAGTGGGTCATGATTCCAGCAGGACAGCATTATGTCATACCTACAGAAGATTTGGATTCGTTTTAATATAGGATGGTGTGATTATAGGTTCACACATTGACTACAGAGAAGCAAGAAGAAGCTACAAGATTACATGATCTGAGAATTTTTTGGGGTCTTTAAACAATTTTTTTAAAAATGGCCATTTAACTGTATCTTTATAATCGACCATGCACAAACCTAGCTTAATACTGATGCACAATTCATCTTCTTAATAATAAGAATAATTAGAAAAAAAATTTTATATCTTGTGACTGGTTTTTACTAGAAGGTGTAAAACATGCTGCCAAGCTTTGCTGAGAAGAAATATTGCTTTTGCCAAGTGATGAAAACTGGAAACAATTGCTTCCTGTCCACCAGAATAGTAACCAAACAGGACAATAGGAGAGACAGAGCAGGAGCTTTTTCAGCTTTCACTGTTACTATGTAGCAAACACTCATAGATTTGCATATTTTCTGCAATGAAATTACTCCAAAGAGATATCATACCATTCCATACCAACTTTAATTATAAAGAATTTTAAGCTCCAATAGGCTAAAGTGCTATGGATCAGACCACATAAAGCAGGGGTGCTCATTACGTGGATCATGATCGACCAGTTGATCTCGAAGGCAGTGTCGGTAGATTGCATGACATTAAAAAAAACAGACGTCAGCCTATTATCCGTCCCATCACTTGATTGATTTACAGGACAGCCAGTCAGATGACATCTGACTTTTTCTGACACTTAGGTCACTGTGCATGCGCAAACAACCTATGCTGAGCTGCGCAGGCGGCAGCCGCAGCTGCAGGCTGCCAGTGTTCAGTCCAGTTGACAGAAAGAAAACCACACACCTTGAATATTGGCTCATACATTTATGCTAGCTACATCAACATACATTGTACATGTAAAGAATTCTCAATATATTTATAAATAAATATGTGTTTTGCATTTTTGTAGTAGGTAGATCATTTTGACTTGGTCATTTTATAAGTAACTCCCATGCTGAAAAAGTGTGAGCACCCCTGACATAAAGTAACCAAAACATAGAAAACAAACAGGAAATGTAAAAGATATAAAACATGATTTAAAAGTAACAAACAGCAATAAAAATGTTCATCCATTCATTTTCTACCCCTTAATCCTCACAAGGGTCAGGAAGGGATCTAGAGCCTATCCAGCTGATTTAGAGCGAAAGCGGTGTACACCCTGGATGAGTCGCCAGTTCAACTATTCACACTCACATTTATCCATGTGAGCAATTTAAAGTGACCAGTTAACCTCACGCCTAGTACACGTTTTGGTTGTGGAAGGAAGACGGCGTACCTGGAGAGAACCTACGCAGACACAGAAACATACAAACGCTACACAGAAAAGCCCCACCAGCCAGGGTTTGAACCTTCTTGCTGTGAGAAACTAGTGCTACTCACTGCACCACTGTGTGGCCCACAATAAAAACATTAAAGTAATAAAACAAGTAAAAACAGTGCAACAAAATAAAACAAATTAAAAAAAGTATTACATCCAATATAATCAACTTTGCATACTGGGGTGAAATGTCATGAGTACAGGTGGGTCTTTAGAAGGGACTTAAAACTGGAGAGAGACGAGGCCTGTCTGACATTCAATGGCAAGGATTTCCACAATCTAGGTCCCACCACTGCAAAGGCCCAATCACTTCTGAGTCCTCAGCACATCCAGGAGCTACTAATCAGCCGACCTCAGGGAACGGCCAGGAGTGTGCACATGAGGCAGGTCAGAGAGGTGAAAGAGAAGCGTGACTAACACCAAAATAGAGGGTGTTGCCTTAATCCAGCTGAGTGGTGACGTACTGTACAGTAGGTGTAGATAACTGATACCAAGTGTTGCCTTGACAGAATTAGCTTCACCTTGGCGAGCTGTCTCAAATGGAAGAAACCAGACTTTACCACTACACACATCTGGCTGTCGACTTTAAAATCACTGTCCGCTCTAAAACCCAGAGCTGTGACAGTGGGTTTAACAAACTGTACCAGAGGATCCAGGTCCATAGGAGCCACCAGGACCACACACCATAAAGGTTACTTACTTACTTAAGTCCTTAAGACAGTCAATTAAATTATTAACTGAGTAGCCTTCTGTTTGTTTCAGGGGGACATATATCCGACTATCATCTGCACAACAATGAAAAGTAATTTTGTGCTGGGAGCCTAGGAGGAGCAGGCACAGGGAAAAAAACCAGAAAGCCAAAAACTGATCCCTGAGGGACCCCACATGACAGAGGAGCAGAGGAGGAGTCAAACTCGTCAACTCTTACACAGAATGCTTAATCTGCCAGGTACAATTTTAACCACTCCAAAGCAGTACCACTGATGCGCACCCGGTGCTGTAACCAAGAAATTAAAACGCTCTGGTCCAGTGAAATCTTAAACTGTTGTCAGGTCAGTGTTCCAGGGATCAGTGGAATCAAATGAACAGAATCAGCATTATGGATGTAGCCTCTGTCTCTCTCATCTTTTAGCTCCAAGAGGGCTCAAATGTAATGTAATGTTTGTAATTAATGTCAGCATCATTAATTATAGCCACAAACTGGATTTCAGCAGGTAACACATTGAAACCATTTATAATTCATGTGATAAGCAGAGGTTCGTAGTACTCAAGTAGTTTATTCAAAGAATGTTAATGTTCAGCAGAATGCCTTTTACTCTTACCCAGTTACATTTGTGATGAAAAAAAATCTATTTCTAGTTACATTTGGCCCCAGCTCAATGAGTAGGAGTAGGACTTTTCTTCCAAATGATGAAAAAGAAGTCATGTTATGAGCTGCTACTTTGTCAGGAAAAATCAGTCCTAGAAATGAACAAAGCAACGAAATGAGCAAAAATGAGCAAAACTAAACAACAAAATTAGTGAAAATGAACAAAATTGCAAGTACATTGAACAAACATTAACACTGTAAGCCCAAATAACCATCAAAATGAGCGCAAATGAACATAATAATCCAGTAAACTAACAAAAAAGAACAAAAAAAACAACCAAACAGAATAAAGTTCAACAACATGGGATAAATGAAACAAAACCAAACTCAACCAAATGAGTAAAAATAAACAAAACAAGCAAGTAATTCAGCAAAAATGAACAAAATAGCAAAGTAAATCAAAAGAAAAATTAACACGGTGAGACCAAATGAAGCAAAGAAGTAACAAAATGAGTGAAAATGAATAAAGCAACCAAAAAGCAAAATTTAACAAAGTAAGCAAAGATATAGAAAATAACCAACAAAACTGAACATCTACAAAACAATAAACAGTGTTTAACATCATGAATTTTATATTACCTCTTGACACTATTGTGCACTTTATCATATGTAGGATAAATAAGATTCAAACACAATATATTAGACGATTTGTGGGGGGTTTTCTCCTTTTGCGCAAAATGACCTCTATTTAGTTCTACTCATTATAAAGTAACAATACTTTTCCTTGAATACTATTTGTTTACTCTACCCGCCACTGGTGACAGGTGACATATTTCCTCATACTTACATTTCAATAGGAGCAAACTCAGGCCTGCTCATGCGGTGTCCTTCTTGAATCAACCTATAAAATGCTGAACCCACCTGCATCCCAGGGTAAGGGCTGTTACCTGCAAAACACACACACATTTCCTTAGTGTAGGTCTTGTCTAATTTTGGGACACTGGATTGGATTCTAGTGATGTTTGTTTCAAGAGAAGCTCCATGATGTCCTCCAATCAATATGAGTTTTATAATTCTGTGCACTAAGTGATGCTGCTAGGGAGCATCCTCAGAGCCTGTATTACGGCTCAAATGGATGATCATAATGGCTCTGAGTTCAAAACACAGACGCAGGCAGCAGCCCAGCTCTAACTGGAAATGTTACCCAGAGAGAAGATTTCCCAGAGCAGGATGCCGTAGGACCAAACGTCGCTCTCAAAGGTGTAGACGCAGTCGAAAATGCTCTCGGGAGACATCCACTTGACAGGCAGACGTGCCTGCAGGAAGGAAAGCAGTGATTACCAGCAGAATGTGGACCATTCTCTACCAGCTGAAGTAGAGAAAAAATACTTTCAACTACATATATTTTCCATATGGTGTTGAAGAGTAGAGATTGTCCATGGCTAATGATAGCAGAATGCAGGCTATTAGATGCTGTTCTTGATCTTTGAATATCTGCCTGTACTTGAATTAATCTATGTCAAAAAGTCATAAACGAATTTTGATAAAAATTTTCTGCGTAGGTTGGACATGGCATGAAGACCATTTGGTTAGATTTTGGGCGTGATGTTTTTATTGGTAACTTTACAAACAACAGATAGTAGCAAAGCCACCAATGCTGGTCTGGGTGAGCCTGGGAACATGAATGGGTAACACAGCTTACTGGGTTTTACAACAAGAAATTGTTTGAAATGTTCAATATGTACTTGTTGAACATAGTACAGCTGCTGCAAGTGCATGCCTTCTTCTGTATACATTAGTATAGAGTAAATAGTGGTATCAAGTATATATTTATTAAAGATGTATATATTGTATTTACAATACAAATTTTGTCTCCTGTTACACAAATGTGTAACATAAAAAAATCTCATATGCTTTGATATGTATTAAATATATAAAGAATCACAAAACAGCATAAATAAATCTATATGGAGAATGGATATCAACTGTGGTTATGAAAAAGCAATAATATTTGACATCTATTGATATAATATGTACCAAGATTCCTTGGACCAACATAAATTTGTATGCTGAATGAATACCAGCAATATAAACATGTGGATGTCAAGGACAGTAAATAACTAACAACATTTACAACTGTTTGTAATGACAGTGTGAAAAAGTTCACACTGTCTTCAACAAACTTAGTACATGTAGTAAATGTACTAATATCAATGTCATTTTACAAGCTAAGACTGGGTTTAATAATGAAGATAAAACATATTTGGGACTATTAATCTGTGGTGTAAATAACAACATGGGGAAAGTGAGCTGTTTGGTGGAGGTCTGCACTCTCTAAGTGCTTTCTAGTTTATTATTTAATTAGTTATTTTCTGTCTGTGTATTCTTCCCCTTCTTTTTACATGTTCAAAATAAATCTGTGAATTAGTCAAAGTAATGCTGGAGCAGCCACAGCTTACCCACAGCTCTTCTTTAGGCATTCATTATCCCTGCTTAATTAAATACTACAGCCCCTATTTTGAGATTTTTTTTAAAAACTGTGTTATTTTACACATTCTTACACTTCACATGTACACATATTAGTCCAGGTCAACACTAGAAAGCCCTGTGAGAGCACAGGCCTCTGCAAAGGCAGCTCTGTTCCTCCCTGTTGGAAGTTTTCTAGATTACCAAATATCACCAGGATCCAGATGAAAGTTTGTGGTGCAGTACAACCTATAATCATGTCCTGTATTTTTTGCCAATTTTTCTGGGAATTTGTAGAGTTAGAAACAAAAATATTTAAAATGTCCCCACTGTGTCTCTCAATCCAGATCCCCCCAGAATTGAGATTGTTCCTTGTGCTGTATCTGACCTCTCCTGAAAATGTCATTCTAATCTGTACATTAACAAACAAATGCAGATGAAAACATCACCTCCTTGGTTGAGGCAATTATGAACATATACCTAAACAGCTACAGCCTAAAATTTACCCTATATTTTTTTTGGCAGCAGTCTTTAATAGTATGTGATCTTAAAGATAGGTTGAGTTATTGAAAACAGTTTACAATGGAAAAGATGTGAGATTTATGATTCAAATGAACGGTTTTCTAATATTTGTTTAGGGTTAGGGCTATCATTTTCAGTCATTTCATACTGATTTGCCCTGACAGTCATGAAAAGTAAGTAAAGATAGATAAGGACACTCCTGATCAAAATTTTAAGACCAGTTGAAAAATTGCAAGAATGTACATTTTGCACTGTTGGATCTTAAG
>JAQQAE010021965.1:0-10347 GCA_029823295.1 Pseudamia nigra | reverse complement strand
AACCCCCACCCTCCCTCACGTTTAACTGTTCAAACCTCAGACAACAGGCAGCAAAGGCCGCAAGTCATGTACGGCGTCACAGTTATATTACAAGATGAATACATTACAGTCTGATGAGATGAGGAAAAGTGAAAAAAAAATAAATAAATCTGGGTTATTCCACCAAACATTGATTTCTGAACTCTTCCTACAGTAAGTTAAAACACTAGCATTGTGTTGTTTAAAAATTACATATAATATGAACTTGTTTATTTTCCATGTATTTGCCAGCTATTTCTTTTTAACAATTTGTCATGTTCTGCAAATAAATGCTCTAAATGGCAATATTTTTATTTGAAATTTGGGAGAAATGTCAGTGGTTTAGAGAATACAACAAAATTGTGCCTTTTACACAAACACACACCTAAAAACAATAATATCAGAGAATCATGATCATGTTGCAGCGGCCTCTTCATTTTTTTTTTTCCATAGCGGTACATTTAATGGTCCCATACTGTCAAAGTCCATCTTCATTAGGTTTAGAGGATAAGCAAGAATATGTGTCATAAAATAGATACAGTGAAAATTAGAACTTGCTCAATATCAGTCTTGAAAAATCCTCACAAGCTAGACAACAGGACAACTAAGATGTTTTGGAATTTTGTGCTTTGTGACATCGCAAGTGACAGGTACATTCGTCCCACCCACATGAGCCAATCGAGTTCTAAATTTTAAAACTTGACAAGTTAAGACCAATCAAACTTCAGCTAAAATTAGATCCACCCCAAGGAGCAACTGCAACTTTTTTGTTTTCCTCCAGAAGATTGACCATAAAATTGTCATAACTTTATGTTTGCACTTTCTATATGTGAGAATATGATCCCATGTCACCTTGGGAATTAGCTGCTGTTCAACCAATTAGAGCTTTTTCTGATAAAAAGTGGGAGGGGACAACACTCTTCTTCTTCTTTTCTGTTCCCTCACACATTTAAATGAAATCAAAGCATGTGTGTAAGAGACTATTGGAAAACTAACAATAAGTCCATTCAGCACACTTTACTTGGTCATCACCCTTATGGAAGTCTTTAACAGACACACACAGTCTAAAGTTAAGTATAAATATAAAGGTAAGTGTTAAGATATGGGACTTTGAAATGTCTAAATGATTACAAAAAGGGTACATCCCAGTAATTCTACCAATTTTTACAGATTCTAAAGTATTCTATGCTCACTTTTGCTATAGCAAAGAGATTTATATTTTCCAATAATTAAAAAATTACAGTATGTCACAGAATTCAAGGGGGGTGAGGCGGATTCACGTTGTGTCGTTAATTTACATTGTTTTTTTTTTTTTAGATCATTTTGTGGATTGTTTAGATACATTTCATTCATAGCACTCAAACATTCATTCACTGAATGAGTGCAAATTTGTTTGTTGATCACTGTTCACCACAGCATATGAATAAGTTATAGAAAATAAAATGTTAAATCTTCTTATATTTTTTCTTCACTTTATGAACTTATACAGAAACAAAACAATTGGCAGAAACAAAACATACACAAACAAAACAAATGGCAAACACACATTTGATGTTCAGTGTTGTTGAATGTTCATGTGATGACCTATGAGAGGGAAGTAACATCACAGTTTTAATAAAATGTATTAATCTAATATAAACCCATAGTTTGGTATCCAATTTAAACAGTTCCCTTAGAAAGGTTCCATTGTCCAATTGTACACGTTTTCATAGCGCACTTATCTGTCATTTCTGTTCATTTGGCTTCGGCTGATGGTGCTGAGCTGTCGACTAACTGCTAAATGCGACCGCTAAAGGCTGAATGCTAACTAAAGGCCAACTGCTAAATGCTAACTGCTGAATGCTAACTAAAGGCTAACTGCTAAATGCGACCGCTAAAGGCTAAATGCTAAATGCTAACTACTGCTAACTGACTGTCCGTCTGGCTAACCAGCTAGCTGACTGCCTAGCTAACCATCTGTGTCACTGTCCTGTGTTTGTGAATAAACTTACAAAAAGACAGTCACGAGTCGGAGTGAGACACTGTTTCGCCAGTCAAGCACACCCCTACGGTGGGAGTTATCAGCTAAAGGAGCCAAAGAAGCTTAAGCTAAAGAGCTGAGGGCTAAGCTAAAGAGCCGAGGGCTAAGCAAAAAGCCAAGCTAAAAGCTAAGCTAAAGGTGGCCAGCCTGATAAAACTGTACACTGACCATCTGGAAATCTACGCTAGTCTTGTATTTACTTGCAGAGACCCTGCCGCATGCCTGCATTTTCATTTTCTTCCTTGTTTTAGTTTTTGTTGTGGGTATTTAAGGAACCAAGGTGTTTGGGAAGTCGGCTCTTGTGGAACACCAATGGCAACAAAATCCAGTAAAATGAGCAAAAATGGTAGATGTTGTCACTGACATCACTGAATCAAGATAAATAAACTACAAATCAACAAAATTAACAAAAATGAAGAAAAATTAGCTAAATGTTGAAGAAAATGAACAAAAATAGCAAAATAAGCAACCAGATGAGCAACAATAAACAAATAGTTTATAAAATACCACTTTATAATTTGTGTTTTTTGGGTAGTTTCCTGAGTTGTTTGTTAAGGAACCAAAAGTGAACAAAATAATCAAGATAATGAACAAAATAAGTAGCAAAATTAGTAAAATGGAACAAATAAGTCAAGAACATGATTCAAAACACCTAAAATATGAACAAAATGATCATCAAAATGAACAAAAAAATAATAGATAAACAAAAAATAAAAATCACAAACAAAAGATGAACAATATTATCCACAGAATAAACAAAACTGAACAAAAAAAGAAAATAATTCCCAAAATGAATAAAAATGAACAAAATAATACAGAAAATAAACAGAAATTTTAAAAAGAATAAAATAAAAAGAAAAAATAATGAAATTCTTGAAGAAAATATGAAAAACATTATCCACCAAATGAACAACATAAATTAAAAATGAATAAAGAAATGAACAAAATAAGAAACAAAACAAACAAAACTGAACAGAAAAGAAAATAATTATTAATCACCAAAATGAAAAGCGTGAACAAAATAATATAGACTATATGAACAAAATAATACAGAAAATGAACAAAGATAAACAAAATAATACAGAAAATGAAAAAAAAAACGATTAAACAAACAACATAATACAGAAAGTGAACAGAAATTTAAAAAATATAGAAAATGAACAAAATAGAAAATAAACGAAAATAAACAAAGTAGAAAATAAACTGGCATGCCAATGCCTATTGCAAAAAATGGAGTGCACACTAGGACTACAAGTCCCTTAATCAGCAGAACACAGTGGTTGACAGGGTAATGACAGATTTCCACAGACTGCATCTAGGCTGTGTGATACACACTTCACTCAAATCAAATAAAATCATCTGTTCTTCTCATTTACTGTTTTAATCTTAGTGCAATGGAGCTCTGCCTGAGCACACAGACCAGGACACCTTGCAGCTGTCACCTACCAGACCTGGTTGTCAGACACAGTACAAACATTCCAACACAGTTTTGTGAAGTTTATATGTGTTTCAGTGCATAATCACTGGAAAACAATACAATATTTTATTTAGCATTTCTCTCCTATGCTGCTTACTCTCTGTATTGCTTGCCTAATCACCATTTTCTCTCTTTCCCCCATTGGATTATTGAGAGGAGTGACGTTCAATCAGCTCAGTTAGCAAACACAAATAAGAAATGTGACATAGTTTGCCTTTAACCCCCCTCCCCCCCGACCCTTGCGAGGATTAAGGGGTAGAAAATGGATGAATGGATGGAATCCTCAGTTATTCCCTAAACATTATTGTAAAAACAAAACAAACACATTCTCAAAGGTTTCATGCTGTGAAAATATGGTATGAATTAGAGGTTTATTTAAACTCTGTGATGTAAAAATCTACCAGTCCCAATAAATCCACACAATGAAATGGAAAAAAGGAAAAACAAGCTGTTTTAGATTTTTGTGATTTGTGACATCACAAGTCACAACCAATCATTGTCCAGATAAAAATCATTAATACAATAGCCAGTAGAATTCTAAACTTTTAAGTTTGAATTAAAACATTACATGTTAGAACCCTTACCTTGTATGTTTTGTGTTGCATTGCATTTTTGTTATGAAAAGGTGATTGTGTTACTGTTATTGGGTGTGTACAGTAGCCGTTTTGCAATAATGTGATCCCAGATCACCTTGGAAATCACCTGGCTTTCATCCAATCAGAGAAATTTCTAATGAAAAGTGGGTAACGACAACTCTTTTAAATTAAATAAAATCAGATCACTAAAATAGAGCATGTGTGGCAGTTACACCGAGGATAGTCTTTAATAGACATATACGTATAAGCAACACAGATATAAAATTAAATGTTAAGTTATGACACTTTGACAACAAAATGCAATGGAATGCAATGATATAACTTGGTACTTATAAATGCTCTGCAGTCTATAGCTAGGGTCAAGAGTATAAATATTGGTTTAGGGTTATTTTGCTAGATATGAGACAGGTAGTGTACTGTATGTATGTTGCTCATGCAGATAAAAACCACATGGTGGAGTGTTATCTATCAAAGGATTGGTATTCACACACAACTGCTGTAAGTTTCCAATATGTGACAGTCTTTAGTTCACTGCTAGCTACTGATTGAAGCACATGTGTTTTTACTGAGGAGTTGGAAAATGATTAGCTTAAAAGTTGAGCAATGCATTCACTGGAAACTTTTGGTGAACTTGAACAAAATAGCAGCTAAATCTTTTCATCCAGGAACTGAGGTGTATGGGGAACACTGCATGTAATGTGCACATGTGTTTGAATGACATAGAAGATTTAGTTAACACAATGAACGTTCTGGATACCCATGAACATCTAAAAATATATACTTTACTTTATTGATCCCACAAAAAGGGAAATTCACATACGGCAGCGAACTGAGCCCGTGCCTTGCATAAAAATAAAAAAAACTGATAAAAATATTCATCAAATTGTTTAAAATGATCAACAACACAGTATAAGAATAAAAATGGTTTCATTCTTCATCCAGACAACATGCCTGCTCACGCTGCACTCTTAGTAAAGCACTTTCTGGCCCCAAAACAAATCACAGTGCTTGATCACCCTCCCCATTCACTTGATCTAGTATCATGTGTCTACAATCAAACCTGCGTCAAAGGAACACATTTTGAGTTTGTATGACAGAGAGAATGAGACAGAGAGACACCTGTCTGAAGAAGGCCTAGTGCACTGCTTTGATCAGTGGAACACCTGAATACAGCAGTGTGTTGATGTAGAAAGGAAGGAGATTGAAGGACAAGACACTAAAAAATGTTTATGTTTAATAAAATTATATTACAGCAATAGTCTCCTTGTTTAATAGCTATACCTTGTATATTATGTTAATTTACCATAATATGGCGATCCAATATTGTGAGAATAGACTTAGACAAACTGTATAAGATACCACTGCTTTCTGAAATTTGGATGTCTATCTTCATCTGCCAAGGATGAATGTAATACATTTACAGCAGGACTACACGTTATTGTATCACTAATGGGCAACTTCAGGAGTTGATAAAACTTTGTGGTATATTTTTTTTAATTTTTGCCTCACTAGTGTTGAGTCTTACTGTTTGAGAGGGAAACTTGGCCATTCCTGGGACCTTTTTTGATCGGACTGCATTTCTTTCTCGCATCGTCGGGCAGTTGTTATCCTTGTCATGTAGTGCCCTGGGAGCAGACTCTTCCTGTGGGAGCCCTCAGGAAGGGACCTGTGTGATAACATGACATGTGAACCAGCACTGTATGGCCACGATAAGGCTTCATCAGATACTAGAGTCCCGCAAACAGTCAGGGGAAGTGATGATAAGGGGTCGGCCTTGCGTTTGATCCACTTATTTGGTGCTGGTGTGATGGAGAGTAAGACTCCCAGCAGATTCTCATCACATTTCCCGTTATGTCATCTTTCAGTGGGATAAGTGGGGCCATGAGCGCTGATGTCCACTAACCAGAACTGACACACAAAGCTGGTTTTGGAATATGCCTTCAAGAGGGGTTTAGTTTGAGTGAAAATTATTTAAATGAATATTATTTAATGGTACCATTCACAACCGTTTGATGTAGTGTTGTGAACGTTCATAACATTACATCAAAATGAACAAAATAGGTTAAAATAGTCTGTTTCACTCATTTTATGTAAGTGCACTTTGTCACTCGTATCATTTTATTCACTTGTTTATTTTGTTCATTTTGTGCTTATTTTCATCACTTATGTTGATTTTTTTTATTATTTAGTATATTGTGCTCATTTTGTTTGTTCCATTGTTTTCTTGATCATTTTTGTTCATTGTCGTTCACTTTCATTTTCTTGACTTGTCATGGATAGTTTGTTTAGTTTCTTAATTATGTTGCTCAATACTTATCTTCTTGTTCATTTTGATAATTTATATTCATTTTCCTGACTATTTTGGTAATTTTTTCACAATTTTTTGATTATCTTTGTTCATTTTTACTCACTTGGTTAATTATTTTGTTAATTTTTACTCATTTTGTTGATCAGGAGATTTTAAGAATTTTTTGTTCGCTTCTTTTTGGTCATATAGGTCCTGTGTCAACTTTTTTCATCTTTTGCTTATTTTCCTTCATTTTCTTAACTATTTTGTTTATTCTCCACCTTTTTGCTTCGAATTTCTATTTATTTGATTTAGCTTGAAATAGTGTTTGTTTTTGCACATTTCGCTTGTTATTTTGTTCAGTTTTTAATTTTCCTGATTGCTTTGTTCATTTTCCTTCATTCCCCTTCTAAATCTATGTATTTGTTTGACTATGTTGTTCATTTTTCTTATCATGTTGTTCATTGCTTTGATAATTTTGTCCTTTTTTTTACTTTAGTTTCATTCTCTTGATTAATTTGTTCATTATTTTGTTAGCCAAGCCGTGAATAAATCAACACATTTATCACAGGATAAATAGTCACATGGTCCAATTCCAGGTAAATGCAATTTTGAAAGTTGCATTTCTGCACCTTTCCTTTATGGGGCTGTAGAAATTGAAGCTTTTATTTTGGGCAAGAGGAGCCACTAGATGTCAGTAAGGCACAATTTATGAGCACCTAGGATTTGTAGTGAGCTTGGAAATGTCACCTGGGTAGTCCATTTTACAGTGCCTTCTATGGCCGTTAAATAGTAGTAACATCTGGTTTTAGTGTGTAGACTGAATTACTTAGACACTATAAACAGGCCAACAAAGTAAACAACCCCCCCGTACAATATAAGCCTTACATACTGCTCATTTCCTACACCATTACCCATTCTTTGCACATTGGGAGGGAGACATTTTTGTCAGTTTGAGCAATCCAGCATTTGTGCTTTTCTGTACAAGTTTATGAAGGGAAGAAAAATGAAGAAAATCAACAAGATAAGCAGCAAAATGAGCAAAAAATGAACCACATTCTCAAGAAAGTGAGCAAAATTAGCAAAATTTACGAACAACATAAGTAACAAAGTGAACAAAGATGGAAAATAGGAACAAAATAATCCTGAAAAATAGGAAAAAATTTATAAAAATGTATGTGTGGGTGTGTGTGTGTGTGTGTGTGTGTGTGTGTGGGAGGGGGTCCAAAATGAACAAAAAAATTAACGAAAGGATGACTGAAATAATCAAAAACAAAAATAACGAAAGAAACATCATTACTTATTTTAGGACTATCACAGATCATGAAGTTCCATCAACATATAAAGTTAATATTACCAGTGTGTAAAATGATGTACTAAGGCTTCAGTCTTCTGTAATGAAAGGGGTTATCTTCCACAGTGACAGTTGAAGCACTTTGTTTTTGTTGTTCTTTTTTAATTCATTGGCTATTTTGTTCATTTGTCATATTTACCTTATTTTGTCCACGTAAAGAATAATGTGGATGTGTTTTCAGTTAAAATGGAGATATGATGGTAGTAAATACTTGATTTTTTTTCTGCTTTGCACCAAATTTATCATTGGAATGTGAAGCTAAAACATTCTGGGAAGCAGTGATGAATGATAATCAGAGTGTAGTGCCATCTTCCCGTCAGGGGTCTGTGCTGGTGTGCAGGATTTAAGACAATCCACTTATAGCATCATTCTGTTATGAACACCTATTGATACTCATAAACAATACAGTCTGTCCTTGTGAGTCACCAGAAATTGCAGATTTAGAAGTCTTAGGATTGCCATTTTCTTCACCACAACAACTTCAATTTCTTTCCTCAGTCACTAAGAGAAAGCACTAAAACGCAAAGAGAAATGCAAAAATGGCTGCGTTCTAGTCCCAACTGTGTGTAATAGGATCTTTAAAACCATGTGAGCAGGGCGTTTGATCGCATCACTCTTCTGTAGACATTTTTACTTAAAGTGATGAGGTTCACTTTAACACAGCTAGGATGTAAACTGTTTAGTGAGTCATTACAGAGTAGAGAACCCATAATTTCCATGAGAGCGTACCATTTAAGATGTAAGCGAAAGCCTCAACCTGCGTGTCTGCTTCATGTGGAGACGCTCAGCAGAAAGAAGCACACACTGTGTTGGCCTCTTGAAAACGAAGACATTAAGACAAAATGTTCAATCTGTTGAGTCGAGTGCAGCCGTATCACACTGGTGACTGCGATGATGACTCAGATTACCGTTTCTTACATTTGATAGCATATCTCTGGAAAAATGGGAGTAATGGTGAGGGGAAAATGCAATCGAAATGTCAGAGAAGCACTTGATTAACCACTTACAGACGCAGTCCTTGCATCAGGCCAAGGCTACTTCATCTCACATTTCCACTCAGCCTGATCCATCAAACATTACTGGCCACAGGGTATTGATTTTTCATTCTTCTCAATATCCCCTTGCTGTTAATAGAATTTACACCAGACTGACAGTGTTTCAAGGAGGTATCCCCTCCCTTTACAGTACTGCCAGGATCTTTTCAGCCAGGAAGAGGGCAACAGTCTCACATTGCCCTCCAGTAGGTCCAGTTGTGAGCATCTACCAGGGAAAGAAGACATGGAAAAGGACGAGGCAGACAATAATGAGATCTGTGGTAGTGAAATGGACGGAAACCAAGAGGAACAGAGGTGAGCTTGTGGTTGTTTAAATCTTTTCCAAATCCTGCAATAACAAGTAACAAAATATGAGAGATTTGAAAACTTTCTGTATTATATCAGATAGGAATAAATGTAATAAATCTAATGATCTTGTATAGATAATGATGTTTCTGCAGGCTTTTCAGAAAGTTGTAGTTTTCTTCTTGCTTTAAAAAAAGTTGAAAAGATATGCCCGAGAGAGTGGTTCAGAAGTGAAAAGGAGAAATGTTACATACTGTGAATTGATTTGCCTTTAAAATCAGCTTCCATCTTTTATTAATAAATGACCGAGAGCGTTTTCACGTTCAAGAAACAATTATACATATGACCAATCTAATAATGATCATAATCCATGGTATTACAAGTGATGCATGTTCTCACAGATGCTTCCTGATAGGCTTGAAGCTCAGCCTGTAGCGATGCAGTGCTTCTGATTCAAGTGACAGCGTCAGCTTGGTGACCTTAGCAGCTTTCCATGGGCACATTGATTTTTCTCCCACATTACAGATAATTGCTGGATGCTGTGAATCCTATCCTCCCAGGGCAGCAGGGAGGAGCTTGTGCAGTGTGTTGATGTGAGAGTGGCTATCTGATGTGAGGAATGTGATATCCTGAAATCTCATTGACAGAGATTGAGTTTTGTGTACTTCCTGTCTGTGCTATGAGTATATTTAAAGGCTCATTAGGAGAACCTTTTAGGCTCCTGGTGAGCTATACTTTCTCTGACCCTGGTGATCAGAGTTGGGTAGTATTCAAGTGTATTTACTTCTTTACTGTATATGTACTTGAGTAGATTTTCCCATAATAAGTAGTTGTGAGTGGAGTTGTTTGGCAGAATACTTACTTGTAATGAAAAAACTGTATTGCACTTCTACCCAGTTACATTTCGCTCCATCTCAATGTATAAGAGTAAAAAGGGTTGGAGTTTAATAATAATAATAATAATCACTCAAATAAAAAGAAACTGAGCAAAATAATCAAGCAAATTGTTAAAACTATGCAACAAAATGAGCAGAAATACACAAAAACAACAACAAAAATCAACAAAAAAGGAGCAAAATTAACAAAATTAACAAAATATGATCAAGAAAAGTCACAAACCAAACAAAGCAGTCACATACAGTACATTGTAAAATTAACAGAAAAGTATAAAGATACATAAGCAACAAAATACAGATGTGGATAAAATTGTTGGTACCCCTTTGTAAATGACAGAAAAACCCACAGTGATCACAGA
>JAQQAE010021964.1:0-10347 GCA_029823295.1 Pseudamia nigra | reverse complement strand
ATTGTGAAGCACCTAGAGATAATCGGCGATTATGATTGGCGCTATACAAATAAAGATTGATTGATTGATTGATTGATGGTGAACAAAAAAGATCCTGAAAAATAATGGGCTACTTTCTCAGAATATTTACTGATATATTATCCCACAATAACTCAAAACGAGAAACTTTGTTGAAATGCTGAAGATTGACAATTACTGAAAGTATCTGAAAATACAAACCCCAATTCCAGTGAAGTTAGGACGTTGTGTAAAACCTAAATAAAAACAAAATGCAATGATTCACAAACCTATTTTCAATTGAATCCATGACAAACGCAAGACACTTAATGGTCAGAGTGATAAACTTTGTTTTTGCAAATATCCACTCATGTTGAATTTGATGTCTGCAACATGTTCCAGAACAGCTGGGACAGGGTCAACAACAGACTGGGATAGACAAGGAAAGCCTGAGAAAGTTGAGAATGATCATAAAACACCTGTTTGTAACATTGTACAGGTGAACAGTTCACTGTAACAGGTGAGTGTCATGATTGGAATAAAAGGAGCATCATGAAAGACTCAGTGGTTCATAAGGATGTGATGAATTCAACACTTTAACAACAACTGTGTCAACAAATAGTTTGCCAATGCATGGATTTCATCATCTAGGTCCATATCATCATCAAAACATTCAGAGAGTGTGGAGACATTTCTACACACCCCCATACCATCTGGTGTGGGGGTGTGTTAGTGCCCCCGTGGGTGACTTGTACATCTGTGAAGGCTCCATTAATGATAAAAGGTACAAACATATACTGCATCCAAGCAACGTCTTTTTCAGGGACGTCCTGATTATTTCAACAAGACAATGTCAAGACATATTCTGCACATGTTACAACAGCGTGACTTCATACATAAACAGTGGGGGTACTAGACTGGACCACTGCAGTCCACACCTGTCTCCTATTGAAAATGTGTGATGCATTATGAAGAACAAAATATGACAACGGAGACCCTGGACTGTTAAGACACTGAAGTCATACATCAACAAAAATGAGATGGAATTCACCCACAAAGATTCAACAGTTAATGTCCTCAGTTCATAAACACTTATTGAGTGTTGATAAAAGGAAAGACATGACCCTGTCCCAGCAATAACGGAACATGTTGTAGGCATCAAATTCAAAATGAATGAGTATTTGCAAAAAAAAAAAAAAAAATGGTTTCACTTTGAACAGTACATCTCTGGTCTTTGTGGAGTTTTCAACTGAATATAGGTTGAAGTTTCATAAATCACTGTGTTCTGCTTTTATTTAGGTTTTACACAACGTCCCAACCTTTTTAGAATTGTTCGTATTTTAAAAAGCCTAGAGTCATTCTTTTTTCCATCACAGTGAGAGAGGTTTTTACACAGCTGGGATAAGTATAAAAATATAATTTCATGTGTGATACCAAAAGAGCAAAAGAATAAATCTGCATGAACTGACCCTTTAATCTGTTAAAATCATGGAATTCTCACCCTCTTAATTGATTTTGTCCAAATGACGTTTATTCTGAAGCGTCAAACCCTGAATGTTTATGGTGAGAATGATTCAGTGAGCTGAAGCCTGGTGGAGCGTCCTGCTCTGTGGTGACCTCTGCTGGTGACTTTATGACCTACACCTTCAACCACAGCAGCAGAATAAAAGAACCTGATGTTTTATTACAGAATTTAACGCTTTCAAATGGAATATGTCTACATGCAGGACGTACCTCCTGTCCCACGATTCCTTCAGCGCTGCTGGACGCCAGAAAAAAAAAAGGCCTGAATGTTTTATTTTTGCAGCTCATGTAAATTTATTTGTTATTTTTCATTAAAATATACACTCAAGATGAAGGGTATCCAAATCATTTGTAGTTACAGAAAGAGATCGCATGTACACAGGTGCATCTGATTGTACAACAGAAAATTAATCATACATCTATATATATTATCGACAAGGTAATGACATCTGGTCTCACAGGTCCGTGATGGGAGTCTGACCTCTGCTCAGGCTTTAATCACCTGAAAGTCAGTCTGGAATAAATTAAGTCATAATGGATCATGTTCGTTTCCAGAAGGTTCTGATTATTTTTTTATTATATATATTTTTGTATTTCTAAAGGGATTAATCATCACTGTCTCCGTGTTTCTCTGACAATTCTTCACATATTTATTTCCACTGGTAACGGGAACATCCACACAACCAGTCAAAAGTTCAGACACACCTCCTCCTTCACTGTTTGCTCTGTATTTTCTAGTTAATTTGTGCCATCTCGTCTTCTTAACCCTCAAAGACCTAAATGACCATGCACTGTATTTATTTGCATGGAGTACAGCAACACCGCAAATTTGCATTTATTTATATGATGCTGACTGCTACGATGTAATTGAAGTGCAAAATAAAAGTCAGGCACCCCGTCAGCTGTCTTGTGCAGATGAAGGGTGGCTACAGAATCAATGGCCCCATAAGTGTTACTACAACTACTGTACAAACCCACATTATGGCAAGAAACAGTCAGTTAAAGGTGCAGTCGACGATGCTGGCAAACTAGCTAGTAGCCCACGGTTTGCCCGTGGTACATGATTAGATGGGTGACCTGCCAGTCAACACAGCTCACATCCTCATCACAGCACATCTTTACAGCGCTGAAAACATTTGCAACGGTATCTGATCTCACCACAGGACGACTGAGGAGGTAAGACAAATACTGACGTACTAGATTGACAACTGTGAGGTTGGAAGCCATCTTAACTGGCAGGTCACATGTTTGATCATTTACATCCGTCCACCACCTACAATCAGCTACAGGCTAGTTTACCCAACACTGCACAGTACCTTTACTTTTTACTTAAAGACCTATCCATCAAACGTTACTGGAGTTGTTGTAAATCATCCGTTTGTGAGTTTGGTAATTGTAAGACACATCTCTGCAGCGAAGGTAGCTCCTGGTCGTCATTTCCGGGGTCGTTCTCATCGGAGGCGGATTCATCGGAGTGTTTCACGGGTTTGTCGATTTTTCAGAATGACTGACCATTAAAGTAAAGTAACCATGGCCTGTCTTTACACTTCACTGTCTCTTGCACAGTCGTCGTAGTGTCACTAATAGGACTATTGACTGTATCCATGCTTCCTTTGCACAAAATGACTGAGGGTCTGAAGCACATGAAGAAAAAAATGACACAAATGAACTCGTCTGTGATCTGAAAACTGTGAATCAGAGAATGTCATGAGTGTACAAAGCTGTCATCGAAGCTAAACGCGTCTCCTCTGGACAATCTAAAATAGAAAACATGTTGTGGGACGTTGAACACTTTTTGTTTCCTACATAATTCCATGCAGGTTCTTTCACGTTCTGGATGTTTTCAGGATTAATACAGAACAAACACGGAAGCAGAAGGTGTGTCCAGATGTCTGACTCGTAGTAGTACTGTAACCTAGTACACAGACTCATCCACTAACAAGGCTTCAGCAGTGTAAAGACAAAAGTACCACAGTCTTTGAATGAATCACAACTGGATTCAGTCTTATTTTTAGTAAATATTCACTTTAAACATGGCTCCAGTGTGATTCACTGTCTGAGTCCGGATCATTTCCAGTTGTGTCCGCTGACGTTAGTCTGGAGTTTATATACAGTGCAGGCGAAAAGTTTGGACACACCTTCTCATTCAATGCGTTTCCTTTATTTTCATGACTATTTACATTATAGATTCTCACTGAAGGCATCAAAACTATGAATGAACACATATGGAATTATGTACTTAACAAAAAAGACTCCAAACACACCTTCAGGCTGTGTAAGGGCTATTTGACCAAGAAGGAGAGTGATGGAGTGCGGCTGCAGATGACCTGGCAATGGAGATGGTTTGGTGTGAGATGGACCGCAGAGTGAAGACAAAAGGGCAACAAGTGCTCCTCATCTCTGGGAACTCCTTCAAGACTGGTGGGAAACCATGTCAGGTCACGACCTCTTGAAGCTCATCAAGAGAATGTCAAGAGTGTGCAAAGGGTGGCTACTGGAAGAAACTAGAATGTAAGACGTTTTCAGTCATTTCACACTTTTTTGTTAAGTACATAATTCCACATGTTCATGCATAGTTTTGATGCCTTCAGTGAGAATCTACAATGTAAATAGTCATGAAAATAAAGATAAGACACTGAATGAGAAGGTGTCCCCAAACTTTTCGCCTGCACTGTAGTTCACATAAACCCCCCCCCCCCAAAAAAAAAAACACACATTTTCCGAATGACACATTACGCAGTATTTACCTCAGGTTTGCATGTGTAGCTGTAACATTTAAAGACCATGGAGCCAATTCCCTGCAAACATCCCGAAAATGCACAAAACCTGTTTTACAAACGCTCTAGTGCTCACAAAGAAAAAGAAACGTTTCAACCCAACACGCACCATACTTCAACCCCACTTCAAAAAACATACAATTAAATAATCATTTTCATGTCTTCTACGTCCTGCAAAGACCAAACTCATCAGGACTTTTGTCATGACCTGTTTGTACCGATTATGACACATCTGGAGTCATTTCAACAAAACAAATCCTTACATCTGAAAATAAACTGGTCGCCATAAAGCCACCAGGCCTTCCACACTGACTCATAGCGCCTCCTGCTGCTGTGGATGTGAATTGATGAGGAAATTTCAGAGAATATCAGGGGGAAAAGAAAAAATAAATAAATAAATAAATCACTGTTCTTGTGATCATTCTGTCTTTGCAGGGGATATTTTTGTTGCTGAAATCTGAACCATGTTACTTATAATCCTTTCAGTTAATTTATTTATTCCTCCCAAGCTCTGAAGAGTTCATTTTACAGCGAACATGATTTTACGACGGTTTTCGTACGTACTGTAACAGACAAACTTAGACAAAGTGGATACTTGACAAAAAGACTCATTTCCTAAAGTTCTGAGCAGTTTGGTTTTTAATTTGAAGCCTGAAACTGTAATATCTGCTGTGCATTAAATGCTTCCAAGTCATTTATAGTTTAATCAAACTCATAAGTCCCTGGTGTTTTTTAAAACATCTGAATCACCTGCGTTTTGTTTTCTATAAGATTGCAGACCGGTGTTTAAATTCTGGACATTTATTAGAGAATCTGACACAAGATTAGCTTCATAATACCTACTTCTGAGATTTTGTTCATTAACCAACAAAAGGAAACACACAGTGCTGCTGCTGAAAAGAAACGCATGCTGGGACATTAATTAACATAAAGAAGAGACAGACGTGATGCAAAACTCCACTGCGGTGAAAGAATCTGATGTTTGTTGCATAAGATTAAAAAATAGACGTTCTGTTTCTGTGCAAAAGTCTTCAGAGAAGTTCAGACACATAGCCAAAGAGAGTCAGAGAGAAACATTGCCCCCATGTGGAAAGAAGAGGGTAGTGCAATCTGAACCGAGAGGGCCGGACGGAAAACAACACTGTTCCTCCTTCATCTGGATTCTCCAACGCTCTGGGCACCATCAAGTGTCTCCAAAAAAAAAAAACAAAAAAAAAAAATTCTAATACGACTTCATTAGAGGAAAAAAAAAACTCAGCTCAGAGAGTGAATCAAGCAGAATTAATTTGAGATCTCACGACACAAACATCCTCAAGCGGAGGGGAGGGACTATGAGAGCTGATCACCCAGCATGCCTAGGAGCAATGGTTCCACGAATCCGGTGGTGCGCTTCGTCTTCACTGCAGAGTGTGTGTGCTACCTGCAGACGGGCAGGGTTAGGGATAGAGTTCTTGTTCAGGACGGACGGGGTCTACTTGCAGATGGCCTCCAGAGCATCCAGGGTGCGCTTAATGTCACGGATCTGAGCAGCCAGAGTGTGAATGGGCTGCATGGAGCGGTCCAGCTCCTCGCAGCGAGCCATCAGGGTGTACATGCCCTACACGAGACGAAACAGCAGCTTGTTAAGGTTTATTTCAGCCGTGACCACGAGCTGACAACACATATGAAATGTACAGATGATGATGAGGAAAAACGTCAGACAACACAAGCACATGCCACACTTTAAGTAACGATTTAAATCTGTGTGGCAGGTTGTTTCACTGACACTCAGTAGGTTTACATGACACCTAAAAAAAAAACAAAACAAATCACTGCATTGGTCTGACTTTAAAAGTACATATAAACACGTCAGCTCAACTGAAATCCAAGTGGATCTACTCCTGCATGTACACAGACCAGTCGCACTGCAACAGGACCAGAGCTCTGCACTAAATCCTGACCCGCAAGTGGAACAGCATGGAAAAAGGTCAACTGAGGAGTGGTGACGGTGTTGCTGTACCTTTGCACCATAACATCCCACTATGTACAAGTTTCCAACATACCACTTTACCTCTAGGCTGCTAACTCACTAGCTCACTATTGCCCATTGTTGTGGAACGACTGCTTCAGACTGGATTCGGTCCAAAAGGTATAAAAACAGATGTAACTTTGAATGATTTGTTCACACTGGTGCGTCCTATGCACAGAGTAAAGAACCAACTGGATCAGTGATCTGTGTCCAGGGCGTCACTGTGTCCAAATGTCACTTTCACATTTGTGTCTTTACTCTATAAAAAGGGACCAGACCAAATAACTTACTGCAGACAAATGAGTGTCATTTGACTCATCAGGATGATTTGCTAACAATGATATAAATCTCAAAACTCTATTTTATATGAAAAGCTGAATTTTGTCTCCTATTAAGAAGCTGAGTCTAAGTCAACTCATGTAGGGATGGGCAATAAAATGATAATCATATACATTTTTCCTTTTATCTTTAGGGATTACACTGTTCACACCATCAGCTACAGATGCGAAATATTTCAGTGCTTTATTGTTTCACTTTAATTCACACCGTATACTTTGATGTGTTTTTCTTTTATTTTGTCTGAAATATTCTGTTTGATTTCATAAGTGCCTCTCCATAAATCGTCATTTACAACCTCCCTGCAACTTTCACTCTGGACTAAAAATCACCCTTTAAATTAGGAAAAAAAACAATGATTTGTAGATATGTATTGTGAGAATTATCGGCTGATATTTTCTATCCTGATAACTTAATGGGATTGTCCAGTCGGAGATGAAGTAGAAGCTGTTCCATTGTGACGCAGCCAACAAACGGCAGGATTCTGACACCAAAGCCAGTCAGAGAAGCTGATAGGACGGGCATCTTTAGGTCATCGATACCCATGGTAAATTTCAAGTAAATCTGTTCAAACATTTTCACCTGAACACACCAGGTATGAGGATGCAGATACCACTGTGAAGCTACAGCTTGACTGTCTGGGTTTATAAATAATAATGTTCACTGCTGCACTCAGACATACAGCAAACATCATGCATCACCTTTATACTCATGTCCACAGACTCTCCCAGACTGTCCACGGAGTCTCTGTAGGTCTGGATGTAGCCCACGCTCAGAGCCGTCATCTGGATGTGTGAAAGACAACAAAGAATGAGACATTAAGACAGGTGTGTGTCTTTCAAAAAAACTATACATTCAAAAAACAGAGCATACATAATGTCTGTATGTGCATTTTCGTCATGAAAATCCTCCAACTGTTACTACAAAGACTGACATTCTGGATGGTCCCGTTGAGGCTCCTCATCATCATCTCCACACTGTGGGCCACGTCCTGAGTGTGTCTCTGAAGGTCCAACAGGACGGTGGGGTCGATGGGCGGGATGTCTGCCGGCCTCCGAGTCAAACCCCGGCTCCGGTAAATCGGACCAGAGCAATCGGCTGTTGACAGAGACACAAGGATTCAGATGGTTAGTATTTAAAGGCGTGGCTGTGTTCAACAGGTTTATGGTTTCTTACAGGGTGTAAAAGCCCCATCATTCAAGGGTCCGAAATACATATCTGAGATCATGATGACCTAGGACTAACATTTATTTACTTCACATAGAGGCCCAATGAAACTGTGGAAGTCAGGACTATTCGGAGCCGAATAAACAGTACCCCCCTAGTGGCTGCCGGTGCTATTGCAGCATTCAGTTATCTCCATATGTGTGTACTGCAGCACCACGGTCTAGAGCAGGGGTGGGCAACGAGGGCCAGAGTCCTGCTTGTTTTCTAACTGTCTCTTCCCTACCCATCGTCTCTGCCCCACCCACTGTATTTTCCAGCTTCTGATTGACTGAACACACCTGATCCAGCTAATCAATAGTGGGTAGGGCAGAGACAGTTGGAAAACATGCAGGGACACCGGCCCTCAGGACCTGGAATTGCCCACCCCTGGTCTAGAGCACTGGTTCACACACTGTCAAGTTACTGCCTTTTCCAAAGCAGCTAGGATGAAGATCTGGTCGTGGTCAATATCTATGGCAAGTCTGAAGTAAATTAGTTAAAACTCTTTAAAGTTATCATGTCTTTTCTTCTAATACTTAATTTTTTTCTTCCAATTTTATAATTCTATTTTTATCTCTCATCTAAAATTTTACTTGTCTACAACAACAAAATATCGAATCATCCACCCATCCATCCATTTAACATCCATCCATCCATCTAAAATCCATCCATCCATCTATCTAACATCCATTTAACATCTAGCCATTCATCCAACATCCATCTCACATCCCTCCATCCATCGAACAGAGGAAGACCAACGAGGAGATTTATGGATGTGGTGAAGGAGGACATGAAGGTAGTTGGTGTGAGAGAAGAAGATGCAGAGGATAGGGTGAGATGGAGGCAGATGATTCGCTGTGGCGACCCCTGAAGGGAACAGCCCAAAGGAAAAGAAGATCCATCTAATATCCATCTATCATCCATCCATCCATCCCTCTAACCAAGTCATCCATCCAATCATACATCCATGTAACATCCATCCATCCAACCAATATCCAACATCCACCTAACATCATTCCATTTATCCATCCATCCATCAAGCAGTACCATTTATTACAAAACTGTAGGATGTAGATTTTAAGCCAAGTTTCATACAAACTGACTCAGCCATTTTCAAGCTACTATTTAAACTCGATAAGTATGCAAGCAGAGACAACAACGTGGACACAGGATTGTGAAACCATCATCTGCTGTCTTCAGCAGACAATACACAGTTATCAAATAACTGGTTGGTTCTGATTCTACAAAGGCCATGTTAATTTCACAATTCAATCCATTTTTAAAACTTGAATCAGGTTTATGATACTTCAAGGCCTAAAACTTCAGATCAGAGTTTGGAAGTGCTGTTAAAAACACACATTCACATGCTGACGAACTACCTTAAAACTTTAAACAAAATATAAATCATGCACATATGGGCAAGTCAAAACACCTGCTTGTTAAAAACCACCGTCTGCATTAAAGACAAATCTGTTCTGGTCATTACATCGCGCACAAGACAAAACAATGTCTGCTTCTTCCATCTTTGACAATGAATCCCTGTGGAGCAGCAGCAGAGTTGGAGTTATAAACCCCTCCAGTCTAAACACAGTGAGTCATCCATCCTAATTGAATGAGCAGGTAAAGGGAATGAGCTGAACAAAGAGCATATTGACTGTGTTCTGCCTTTAAATTGAGTGTGCACTCTAGCTGAGACTCCAATCTGGAGGGGTTTCACTTCCTTCTCCTGGAAATGTGACAGACAGGCGGCTGCTAATGGACACGTGGGCCAGGGTCAGTGCTGGGGGGACGGCGCAGACCTTCGAGATATAATTTAATTTAATCTGTGAAATAGACGTCTAACCTTTCAGACTGAAAACGGCCTCTGCTCCTGTTTCTGTGAGGCTGCAGCAGTCTCTGCTGCCTCATTAAAACACAGTCCGAGGCTTTAATTTAATCAGCCAGCGATGAGAAGGTGCAAAGAGAGTGAGAGTATTCATCACACTTTAATTATTCAGCTAAAATCGCACCCAATGGAGACAACGTGAAATGCTTACAGGGACCTAAAGATGTATGAGAAAAGGTTTCTTAAACCAGCCTGAATTTTACTGAACTTCAGTGACTTTTTTGAAAAGAAATAGAAGACTCAAATAGGAAAAAACATCACCTTTTTGATACATTTTCATGTGATCATAACTACTAGGAGTATAAGTTTGGACACAACTCTTTCAGTAATATTTCTGTACTGTTATTATTTTCATCAATGTACATGAATACTGAAGACATTCAAACTGTGAAAGAACACACATGGGTGCAGAATCAATAGCCCTGTTAGTGCCACTACAACTACTGTCCAAATCCATCTTATGACAACAAACAGTTCAGAGTAAAGACAGTCCACCATTACAACGAGTCAGGAAAGTTTGATGGTTCTGTCGAGTGCACTTATGGCGCTTTTCCACTAGTACCTACTCGGCTCGGCTCGGCTCGACTCTGCTCGGTTTTACTCGGCTCAGTTGC
>JAQQAE010021963.1:0-10348 GCA_029823295.1 Pseudamia nigra | reverse complement strand
CTAGCCTCTGTTAGCTTGGCTAACGGCTGTTAGCTTTGCCGAGACCCGGAAGTGACTATTCGTTCTCCGATTAAAACGTCGTCTAAGTGAAATTTTTTGCAGTTTTTTTCTTCAGTATCCGAATTTTTCGTTGTCAGAAAATTCATTGTCCTAGATACCACTGTATATATACACACATTTCATATAAAAAGGTCAGCAAAGAGGGTCTGTATGCTTGTAGGTGTTCTGCATTCATCTTCACCCGCTGATGATCATACACGAGGTCACCCACACCTCAGCGCTGTCATGGGGAACAATCAGTAGGTGTTTTGGCCTAACTTTGTGATTTGGGCTTTGACCTACTGCGCACACACCTAATGATTATGTGCAGCTGCAGTCATGCAAACCTCCATCTGCATGTGTGTGGGTGGGTGGGTGTGTGTGATTTAAAGCTGCATATTCAGGGACCAATTAATCAAAGTAATGTCACTATGAGAAGGGCTTATGAATGTGTTGGCCTCTCCTGGGGAACAGGATGCTTTTATGTGGCTGTTCAATATGCTTTTTCTCTTTTTCATTCATTTTTTGTCTGCATAGTCTGTAGATCAGTAAAAACATGCAGTCTTGCAAACACAGGAGTCATTTTTGTTTCCTTGTTCTGCAGATGTAGAAATTAAGCCTTGCAATTTTGCTTTTTGCAATTTTTGCTTTTTTTGCTTTTCCCCTTCAGCCTTGGTTTAACTCCAAAATGAAGGCTGCACCTGAAGAACGCTGTGCATTGGAGGAGAAAAGGCACACTTTGAAGGTGCAAAAGTCCTTAATAATAATAGGTCAGTACTTTAATGACTTTTTTTTTTTTTTGAGGACGGGCATGTAATTCATCAGTATTTGCCAGACTGCATGAGGCTTTTGTGAGGGGATTGATGGTGAGTGATGAATTAGCATGGTAATTGATAATTACTCAAAGATCAGCAGGGCCATTGTTTCTTAGAAGGCTCAACATGTTTTCCCTCAGGTTTTGGTCAGCTCTAAAAGGAGAAATATAATTAAGTGCCTTGTGGCTTAATTAACAAGCTTGCACTAATTACCAGAAAGCGAATGAGGACGGGACCTGAAACACATATACATACACACACACACAAGTTCACACACTCACTTTTCTGGTTATTTTCACTTTTTCCAATTGTGAAGGAAAAACTAGTACATAAATATACTGACTGATTAGAAATGGCTTTAATACTTGGACATTCTAGTCATGTATTAGTAGAAATGAAGATATTTAAACACCTTCTCCTTCATTGGCTTTATGATTCTATGAAATTGGTGATTTCTGCAATTATAATTAACTTATCAGAGGTAGCTCTTCATCTTGCATTCTTGCACATTCCTCATGAAAACCAGTTTAATCATGTGATTTGTTGGTTTTAGGGACTGCACCTGGAGACACATTTAGTTCTTGCTATTTTTCATATTGACTTTCATATTGACAAGGTTGCTTCATTTCTTAACCCTTTCATGAATTATTTTAAACAAACTGGGGACATGACATTTTTGGCCTTGTGGTACTTCTAAATATTGTTTAAAATAATGTTATTATTTGCATATTTATTAGACATTTCTTGACTTATTTTGTTCATCTTATTCAAAATACTCATGTCTTATTCCATTTTGCTTTGCTTTTTGCAGTTTACCTTGATAGAGCACTGAAGGGGACCATGGGTGAAAGTGTTAAAGTGATGATGGACTTCTTTCTTTTTAACTGAGTGCTTCTTGCCATAATAAGGATTTGAACAGTAGTTGTGCAGAAGAAGGGTGAGTCAATAGCTCTATTTGTGCTACTACAAGATGACTGATGGTCCACAGATAATAAGAAGGCAAGAAATGGCCCAAATTAACTCTTGACAAGACAGTCCGAGGATTTTAAAGCCATTCCAGGTGACTGCCTCATGAGTCTGATGAGAAAATGCATAACTGTCATTAAAGCTAAATGTGCCTACTGTGGATAATCTAAAATCTAAAACATTTTCTGGGTTGTTTCATAATTTTGTTGACTATATAATTCCATACATGTTCTTTCATAGTTTGGATGCTTTTGGTATTAATGTATACTGTATATGACAGTGAGCAATGTATTCCATGCTTGCATTGACTGCCAAGCATTATGCACCTTTAAGATTTTAGACATGGTTTATAACATGGTTGCTGCTAAAACTGTTTAATGTGACTGTTATGTATAACACAAGGTGTGTCTTTAGGTTGTAGAAGGTTTTCATATGAAAAACACCTTTTTATATGCTTAACAAAACAAGTAGCAAGACAAAACATAACAACAGATATAAGGGATACAAGGCCTCTGCTCCAGTAACAGAAAATGGTGAGGATGAACAGTGCTGTTGCGAAGCCACAGAGGGACAAGATCAGGCTGTTTCATCAAAATCTTTCAACTGGTCTTGTTTTCACCGGGACATCCACACGAGGTTCTGCGGCCTTCAGAGGGAGTGACTGGACCTTGAACATGATCTTCTCTTATCTTCAACTTATTAATTTTTCAGGGTTGTAAAAAGTAGTATTTTTTAGCTCGACTTAGAGAATTATTACTGTGGTCCAGCTATACTGATGCCCACTGAATGCAGCATTTCCAGACAAAAATGTTTGACATTTAATGGGCATATTATTATCAAATGCTTCTTCCAATGTTCAGATCAGAGGAATTTGTATGCTGTGACAGCACTTTAATTTAGTGGCCTGTCAATGTTAAGATAACAGTCGTAGTTAAATATTAGCGCCGTTTCCCCAGACTAAAATAACACTCTAGAGGATGTGCTACATATCATTAAATGCAATATAAATACATTTATTTTGCTGATAGACCTCAGTAATATGTTGAGATAAAGTTAAGTGGCATGGTGTAGATAGTATGTTTAAGGCTTTTATTTTGAAATGTAATTTGTTTCCAAAAAAGTTCAGCCAGGTGGGAAAATTCTACATTTACTTTGACCTTCATTTCAGTGTCAGCAAAAATATTACACGTTTAGTCTGGTCACATTCTTTTAATTTGAAAATATACAGTACAACCATCCCTCAATATTGGACGTGTAACACATTCCAAAAAGATCAGAGGAAAATCTTTGTACACAGAAAAAAGTAATTTACTCACTTCCTCTGTCACGTCTGAGAACACATAAATGTAGTTCACTCAGCCAGAATGGTGATGTATAATTTTTTACACTTAGGCCATATCCCAAAATTATTGGGTATTACCATGGCAAAAATATGACATTCACTTGCAAATTCTGGATGGAGATGTTATCTCCACATTTTTGGACAAACAAAGCCTCTACTGTAGAATGAAGCTGTCATTTCTCTTGGACTTGAAGCTGAATTTGTCCCCTCTAGCTAAGGATTTATTTCTTGTTCAACTTCTGCCTCGGCTGAACGTGATTGGGATTCAGATTCATTTTGGTCTGCATTTAGCTCTTCTATGCCTGTTTTTTCACTCCAGTTCACTTTCTGACATTTCATTTTGCGCGTCTGCCATGGAATAAGCCACTGACCTGCTGTCTGGGTTTAGGAGACCTGTCATTTGCTGGTGTGTGGTTTGTGTTTTCTATTGTTGGTTTATGAGGGAGGCAGTTTAAGTAAAATAATGTTAAAGTTAAAAAAACAACTCACAAAAGAACATAAAATGCTACTTTATTGCAGTAATAAGAGTGGAACTGCAATATTATCTAATAAAGTATCATATTGAAATTGATGCGCATAACATTGCAATTTTAAGATAAGATATCCATGTGAGTGTACTTTGCCAGCTATTAAGAAACTACTCAAATCAATCAGAGGTCGGTTGTACACAAGTACATTTTAAAGTGATTTTTACAATGATGTGGCTTCTACAGACTGTTGTTGTGCAGTGGACGACTAACATCACCACACTGCAGGACTGAACGTTACAGGAAATTTTGGTCTTTCTTCTTTATGAGCTGGTCAAGTGAATTTCCCTAAAAGTGATACAGTTCTTTCAATTCAGTTCATTTCAATTAAATTCAAAAACTCACGCAATAAGCAAATCTTGAGGTTGTCATGAAGGGTTTCTTTTTTTTTGTGTTTTTTATGTTTGAACGTAAACTGTGCTTAATACCATGCAGACTTACATTTACCTGGTTCTGCATCAGACACTTTGATAACAATTAATCAACACCTTACGTTATCTATCGACTAAACAATGTGTTCAAATGCAGTGGATTAATAATAATGGATTGGATTTGTGTAGCTTTTCTGGACACCCAAAGAGGCTTTCCATGGATTCCATAATTCACACAGTCACACTACATCTGTAGCCACATCTACCCTGGGGCAGACTGATGGAAATGTGGCACCAGTGGCCTCTCTGACCACTGCCAAACATTCATTCACATAAGGCAAGGTGGATGAAGTGTCTTGCCTAAGGACACAACAACAGACTAGGATGGAGTGGGGTTTGAACCCTGTACTCTCTGATTATTAGATGACCTGCGCTACCTCCTGAGCCACTGTGAGATCCCGTCTTCAACTCATTCTTTTGCTATTACTATCATGAACACTTCTACTTGAGTCATAATTGTAAAGACACAACACTTTTAGCTGAGGACTGGTTCTATTTTTTCTACCTACCACTGGAATCAGCCAATTTAAAATTAATCTTTTCTTAAACAACAGACTTACATATGCAAGATCAAGAAAGTTTTCAATATGTTGCTGCCAAATGTCATTCTTTGTCTTTTAAATCGGAGTACTTGTTGCACTAAGCCGTATTTTTGGCATACAAAGACACACACAGGAACGATCTAAGGGACACGTCCTAATTTTTCAGAGACACTGTATATTTACCTCCAATCTATCTTTTTCTGTATTCCTCAGGTAATTTGAACTTTTTGCCTGAAGTGCTTTGAGTAATTATGCCATTCATTGTGCTTAACTCTCTTCCTTCCGTTTGTGGGTCTTTGCGCCTCATCTGACTCTAGACCCTTTAATGTCCTGGTTTCTTTCCTCCTTCAATCAGGCCACCAGTGTTTCTTGTCTGTCATCTAATCCGGCAGAGGTGTTATCAAGCTAATGACAGGCACAATTTCCTCTGCCTCTAATGATGGGTAAAATAATACCATCACATCAAACCGCCAGCCAGATGAAAGCCAAAGCACGACGCAGATAAAAGAAAAGAGGGAGCCGATGCAGCTGTTTGTCAACTAAGGACAGGAGCGTCTGTCTGTCTTTCTTATCTGTGCCTCTCTCCACGACATGTTTGTTCTTCGAGGGCCCGCCTCTGTCTCTCATGTCAGATGGAATGAAACCTGGTTGTTCGTCATTGGGATCCAGGAGACTGTCTGAGCTCTCACCAGGGCCTCCCAGGAGCGCAATTTCCATTTCAAAGCCATCTCCTTTTACCGTTATAATTCCATCTAAGGCAATTGTTAAATGAACATTCCTAACTGCTGACTAGGACAAAGATATTTTGAAAAAATAGAGGGAGATGTGTGCATCCGTAATGAAGTGGAAAGAAGGTAGGGCGAGTGCGATCAAAGGTATGGTAATGACTATGGTAAAAAGGATAGGAACGTGCAGGGCCTCTGGAATAAGGGGGTGCAGGGGAGAGCCTTGACAGCTGAAAGGGACGTCTTCAGGGGGAACAGTGTGAGGAGGAAGGTAGGGATTGGGACATGGAAGCGGGAGGTATTTATACAGTTAGGTTACACTAGAAGCTATAGATAGGCCGCTCACCTGAGAGATGAAGTCCCTGGTGAAGAGGCACCTGGGAGCTTTTCAGCTATTTTATTCCCAATTCTATAGCTTCAGCCGCTTTGAGAGTGTAGCGAGCCTCCGACAGCATGCTTGTCTCTGATAAATCATTGATACACTAGTCGGCAAAAGCAGATAAAAGTGAAGCGATGTTGTTAGGCGAGAGTTCTGACACTGTCAAAGTGGTGACTGTGCTTGTAAAACTGTAGATCTTAATGAGAAATGCAGGCACTTTCAAAAGTTTGACAAGAACTACCAAATGATTTAGAAAGAGACTGTTAACGTTTACCGTCTCACTCCTCCTCACCTCTCATCTGATAATACCAATAAAGTTTGGCTGCTTCCTTCTTGTTTCACTTTCTCCTTCAATTTCTCATCTTTCCCTCTCTTCATATAAGCTATTGCCGTTTTCCACCCTTATTTTCTGGATTTTTATCATTTATTTATCACAGACAGACAGATGAGGTGGGACCAAGGCCACAGAACGAAATATTGAGAGTGATGAAACATTGACAAGTGTCTCAGGGGGAAAAATTCACAACACAAGACTGAGGAAGTTGCATTAATCTGTTCAAATCAAAGATACGGTACAGTATTTTTCTGATTTATAGATAGAGAAAGAATACAGCCTCCCAAAAGTGCTGTTGTATTCAGCTCTTATTACTTTGATACAAGGTCACAGAGCTTATTTCCACATTCTGTGCAAAGACATGAGCAGGTTTTACAAAAATGATTGCGTGCGTATGGAGCTGAATCCAAAAGACTACATTTTGCAAAGGAAAAATAGTGTAGTTTTAAAAATGTTTCCTTTAGTATAATATATGCAGAATGTAACACACTGCCATAAACTCTTTCATATTAACTTGTTTGCTGAGGAAGATCTTTTTAATTTTACGTCTGCTTTCCTGTTCCACTGCAATATGTGCAGTGTTTGTTTGACTAGCAGGTGGAGATTAGCTTGCTAGCTCTGGCACTTTAGTTGCCATATGTTAGTCTCTTGGCCTGAACTAACAGCACTTTCACACATACTTCATTTGGCCTGGAGTATAGAAATATCCAGCCTGATTCCAACCAACTTCTTTCAGTGGTTTGAGTATTCCTGGCAAAAGAACAAGAAAAGCTAATGAGAGACGATTAAAAGTAGATGATAAACCACATGCTGACAGTAAACGGGCTGCTACCAAAATAGCAGTGTGAAAGCAAGATGAAGTGGTTAGCAAGGTAGTATAAACATTCAGGGGTGAATGTGCCTTTAATCTTTTGCCCTTCAATTTAGCCTACAGTCATGTAATTTAAGTTAAACACTGTAATTCATTCTGTTTGCCCTGAAATTTAGTCAATTAAGACAGTAATTTTGGTTGCTAGCGCTATTACTTGTTAGCTGTGTGACATAGCCTATTTGCCTTGTAATTTAGCTTGTCAACCCATGATGTAGCCTGCAAAACCTTGTAACTTAGCAAGTTAGCACTGTAATTCAGCTTCACAGAACTGTAATGTCCTATAGGTGCTCATAAATTTATTGAGTAGAAATTCACACATGTAAGTGTCCTAAAATTAGAAAGGTACAGTAATAAAATCTAAAAATTACAAATAATTTTGCAGTCTCAAATATTGATACAAATTTAGTCACCTCCCAGGCTGTTTAAATCACTGACATTACCTAAAAGCACCTGTTACTACCTACGTATTGTACAGTACAAAAATATTAAAGACCCCTTGAAGTGTCATTTTACATCTCACCTTATACTAGATGTCAGTGTGGATGTCATTAAGTGGTCATACACTGTGGCTCTCAGGCAAAATCCTTCATCTCCTCAGTCATCTTTCCATAACCTCTGACATGTCACCTGCAAGGCCTTTCATCTCTCTCAGCTGGAGTCTTGTGAGTCAAAAAACACAATCTGTTTCTTGCTCCTTCATCTCCACCTTTCTCCCTTCTTTCATTTTGTCGTGTCTACAATCAGTGCATTTATTTCTCATCTTCCTTTCTTTCTTCAAAGGCACTTAGTGGGGACACAACTGTCGCTCCAACCATCAAAATCTCCCTGCTCTCCTCCTCCTGCCCACCACTATTTTTTAAAATCCCTTGTCTTTAAGTTCTGTCTACTTAAAGCTTTTCTTTTCCACTGACAATGCAACAACCTAAAATTCTTCGTACTGCGAGTTTTCTTCAATTTATTTCCATCCTGAAGTAGAAATTGGTAAATAAATATATAACACGTCAGCACAGATGCAAAGTAGAGATGGCCGGTTTCTCCACTTTCCCATCTCCATTTTGTCTCAGTGTTTGCAATCGTCCTTTCATCTTCCCCCAGGATGCTGGCTGAGTGATTCAGGTGCACACGGCAAACACTTATTCATCTCAGAGTTATCATTTCAGCCATGATACCTGACTCTCCAGCGCCACACTGCACTCCTGAACAGGGTACTCTGGGATATGACTAATGCTTTCTCCAAGCGTTGTGATTTGTCTAATCTGCCCTGCCTTCTGGGAAGTGAGTAAGACTTCCTTGAATGTTTCCTGAGCTCACTCACAGCTGGTTTCCACCTGGTTGGTTGTGCTGATATCTCCTGCCCTGCTTTAGATAGAATTTTTTTTTTTTTTTTTGCCCCTGCCTGCTTGTATGTGGTTTTCCTCTGAATCTCTCCTGCTTCATTACTTTAAACACTGATGCAGAGGCACACATGTACACAGCTGCACAGATAGCGAGTGAAAATGTAGTTTGAGGATCGGGAAAGTAAACATAATTCATAGCACCTGGCAGGAGTAGCACATCATTATCACTAGCAACCAAGGTTGTTGTTTACTTTGCATGTGTATATTTGGGTTGTTGTATAATGGCCCTTCTTCTTAAGCTTGTTATTTCCAAATAAATAATACTGTAAACTTCCAGGTACAAATGTTTGTCCCCTAGGAAATCTCCCCTTTATCCCCAAATGTAGTTGCTAAAATATGTTTCCTTCTGGCTTATTTAGTTAATCAGGGAAAATGAGTTATATTATCAAGGGTGTTTCTTATTATATTTAGACCATTTGCAGATTTCAGTTCTGTCTTTAAGAAATAATGTTCATACGTATGTGACTGAACTGTAACTGCAAATTTATTTCTTTTTATTATACAGACCCTAATTCCAGTAAAGTGTGTAAAACATTAATAAGAACAGAATACAATGATTTGCGAATCCATTTCAAACTATATTCAACTGAGAACCCAGAAACACAAGATATACATTTTTCCAAATATTCACTCATTTTGACTCCTTTTGTCATTTAAAGGGACAGTTATTGTAGTCAGCTAAGCCACAAGCTATAATTCTGTTATATCTAAAACAAAATGTCCTTTTCATTCAAAGCAACAACAAAAATTCATAAAAAAATAAAATCCCATTTCCATTTTGACATAAGTTTGAATAAATACTCAAAGCAAAACACCTGCAAAGAATCCAAAACAAATACATTATGAGAGGGTTAAAGAACCCTTTTCTCTTTAAATATAGACACAAAGGACCTCAAGAAAGGATGAAAAACATGGGTTACTGTTCTAAGGTAAATCCAAGATCTCAGCAATTCAAAAATTAACATACATGCTAAAATTAAACAAAATGTCCCTTTCAGGTTAACAATAAAATCAAGCCCTCCATAGAATCCTTTGGTGCAGTGAAAACCTATTTTACATTGTGTCTAACACTGCTGCTTAATGAGAGAAATGGCATCTTGTATCCGTTGCAAAGACTTAGCTAAGAACTTTGGCACTAATGGTGTGATGGCCAGGAGGGGACAGTGATGCAAGTGTTCATTTGAGAGTCGACTGTGACCAATCTAGACTCCTGCTGCTGTCAAATTATTGATAAGAAAACCACAGCAGCGGAGTCTCAGGGCGTACCCACAATTCCAATCCGTGCCCTTGCCTTGTTTCATACCTAAGGCACAGACCTTGAGTGATGTGAGTGCAACCACTGAAGCCAGGTATGCTTCCCCAGTCCTGGCATGTTTGGAAGCAGTGGACTACAGCACAAATAAACGCACACTGACTCAACATATAGTATAAGAGATATATATAAACCACTTTTCCCCCTGCCTTCACATACAGGCACTATGATTAAACCATAGACAGTATATACTGTATATTATGTACAAAGTGACCGTGACGTCACACATTAGTTTCTGAAGGGCTGTTTTGAGGCCAATCAAGTTGTCACTTCCTGGACGGCATGTTGGAGCCAAAAACAGGATGTAACCATATTTGGATGAATGGCAGCGGAGTTTACATGCCAGGGGACTCATGGGAGTGCGAACATTAGCCGCTATCTTACCGATGCGGTAAAACTTCACCATGCAGTGTCAAACAAAGTCATATCACAGTTTTGTTACTGTAAACACTTACCCACAGCTGGAGTCGAGTGTATCTCATATATAACTATGCCCATATTGAATAAAAAGAAGATACAAAGGTCTGAATAGCTCCGACTTTGCTACAGTGAGCTGCTGCTATAGCAACATGTCAATCAAACCCCAACACCGCAGTCATTTGTCGGATTACTTGCCGTAATATCTTAATAACGAAGCAAAAAGTTAAAGCTGGACCATCACATTAGTT